>DWMZ01006546.1:0-10269 GCA_018249855.1 Eueides tales michaeli | reverse complement strand
ATCCGGATGGAGAAGATCTTCTGGGATTTCCTTTTGGGACACCAAGATTTGGTATTTGTGTCTGTAAGTAAGTATTGTAAGAAAAATTAATTGTTAAAATACGTTAACGATTTTTGTTTAAAAAAAATATTTAAACCATAAAATAAAATGTATTTGAAAGTCAATAGACTTTGAAATAAATGTTATTCATTATTTATCAACACAATTAAACTATCTACATATATATGTGTCACTTGACACAGTCACTCGACACAGTACCTAAAATTAGCATATATTATATTATATATAATCTAAATAAGATAAATATAAATATCAAAATATCTATACATATATAGCTATTAATTACATACAAATACATAATTTATACAATATACATATCATATATATACTAAAATTATATACACAAATGTTATATAAAATATACACAAATGTTATATAAAATACATATAAATGTAATTAACACGAAAAAGCGTTGGAAACTTTTAACCACCGTCAAAAGTCTACGTGCTTAAAGTTGAGAGTAGATTTATTTTTAATTTGGATCTAAAGGAAATAATGAATGGGTTTTTCTGGATGGATATAGGTACTTATTTCCATAAGGATGCGGCATGACCTGTAAAGAATTTTAGCATATATTTGGCATTACACTTCGGTATGTCAAGCGTCGATATGACACAAGACTGCCTAGACCGTAAGGGAATGGGGAGTACGGTAAAACGGGAGCGCAAATGGTAAGAGAAATATTGATAATAAAGTAATTTAAATAAAAGTGAAAGAATGTGCATATGTCGGCGAAGTCGGATTGGGAGCTAATTAAGCTGAACTCGAAATTTTGAAACGCGATTATACACTTACGTACACCAAAAATAAAACGTATGGCAATGTTTTGAATACGCTTTAGCTTATTGAGTAGCTCCAGATGGGAGACGTCGGCGTCAAGAATTGGCAGGAGAAGAGATTGGGCATAATTTTGGTTTTATAAGGGAGGAAATATTGGAAACGCTTACGAGAATGAAAGGAGAAATGCATGCGTTTGCTGACATTAATAATATGCCCTGCCTAATTTTTGACAATAATATGTCCTGCATACTACTGTCAAAGGTTAGACCTAAATTCTTAATTTTCGTATAGTATGTAATTTCAGGTCCGGAACATATAATTTTTGCTTATATATAATAAGTAATAAAACGCACTTAGGCACAGACGCGTTGTCGTCGGGGTGCTGCCAGCTGACCATGACGTGTCCGGTGGGGGACAGCCACGCCATGACGGCGCGCGGCGGCTCCACCTCGCCGCTGCGGAACAGCGAGCACGTGTGCATTGAACCTTTTTCTGTGGCCTGGAGATTTTAATATTTAATGTTAATTAAATTTTAATATAAATTTGTAACATACTAATGTATTATAACGCAAATGCAGATAAGGATTTTTAAATGTTGGTTAGGTTATCAATGTATGTATCGTTGTATAAAAAACGAATCTAACCAAATTGCATTTATAAACTGCCAAATCTGTAACTGTGGACTCAGAACTCTTGGAAACTGTCCAAAGGCGCTTACCATTTAGTTTGTATCGAGCTACATCGTCGTTTGTACAAGTATTTTTTTATAAATTTCGCAATATAATTTTCCCGCAGCCTTTGTGTAGATCTCTACAAAATCTTCTAAATATTATCTATATTATTCTTATTAAGTGCTTAAATGAAAACATAGCATACAAATTGGTTTGAAAGTGCAACCTTGATATCTTATCAAAGTACTACAAAACATATTACACAACAATTTTATATATGGCCTGCCAGGTTGTAGGTTCAAGAACGAAAAAATGAAAATTTTAATATTTTCATTTCTTCCCTTTGATAACAAACCAAAGCGTAGCATTGTGTTATCACACAACACGCAATGCCACCAATTCGGCGGAAAGTAGTAAATGGAATGGACTTGTTGTTACAACAAATAAACAAAGCTTGGTTCCCAAGTTATGCAGATAAAGCTTGGGAACCTAGGGTTGATGTGTCCTACAAAGGGTTGCGATGTACGGGATGCCCCGTCAAGCTTGATAAAAACGAAAATAATGATATACACATAAAAAAAAACTTACAAATACACATATATTGAATCGGGCGCCGATGGGAACACCTTCAATCAAATGTACGAGAGTCACGTTCTTGCTTGCCTTGAGTTCGTAACGACTAACTTTGTTGTGCGTTAGCTCTGTTATGTCCAGCTGAAATAAATATACAATAACAATATTTCCTTGTCACAGCCAATAACAAAATGTTCAAATTCTAATATTCTATAAGTATTGTTATAATTAATTGGACTGAAGTATTAAATATTTTCTTTTCATGACTCATTCGGCGAAAAGTGCCTTATTGTGCTTGGAGTGTCTTAAGATTCGTCATTCTCAAGTTCCCTCTGTGAAGTGATTTTGAGAAAAACGTACAACAATTTTGATCTTTCTATTAGATTCTTACTTTAATTATATATAAATATACTTGGTCATACTAAAAAAAAGTTTTAAATAGGAGGATTAACTCTTATTATCTATAAATTTGTTAATAGAAAAAAATGGGTAATATAAAATAGTAAATACTGATAGATTGTAGTAGTATGTAATGCAGATCTTTTATTAGGAAGCATAATTTATTATATAAATTTACAGATTAATGCGAGATGAACCTTCCAGGAGCAAAAAAAAGGAGCACAAAGAAGTTCCGAGACTTGCAAAATGTAATTATAAATTTAAGGGGGCCTATTAAATACGCATTAACCTCACAGCAAATATAAAATTATACTATTAGGGCCGTCTCTAATATGGAAATATATTCAAGAAATAAAATGGTAACAATTCTAGACAGCACTTGGTATTTTAACAAATTACAGATATATATTTGCCTTATATATGATTCACTTTTTTTAGCTTCACACATTATTCCTGTATTATTAAGTTAGTTATAAAAATTATCTTACCCTATAAGCTACTGGCTCCTGTATGACATCACAATTTGCCTTCCACAGAATCTGCAGTTCAGCCTTTTGTACGTCGAACACAAAGTGGAGATCCTTTACAGGTGCCCTTGGTTTTAAATAACGAAAATTAATAACAAAATGTTGATAAGTAAACAGATAACACGATACAATAGCACACAATGTTTTTCATATAAAAGGGTAAATAAAAATAACTTGGTCTTAAGACACCCCATTCTCAACTCTCTGCCAAAATTTATAACGTGACGGTAAAAACGGTAATAGGTAATAGATTGTCTGGAAAAAAAGGAAAAATTGTATGGGAGTTAAAATAATTGAGCTCCCGAATAGCCATCCCATAGTCATCGCCTTTACAGCTCCCAGCTTTCACCATAATTATATTTATCTATTTTAGTTATACTAAACACATTTGGATGTTTGTTTTTCTTTCCCCCAAACATCACTAAGTTTATTTATCACTACAATTTATGTACAGATTTTACATAATAAAGATAGCATGGCATGGCATGGCATATATAATAGTATCTTTGATTTTCGCGATTGTTACACATTTTCGTTACGAACACTTTACAGTAGTCCGTGGTCACGGGTCTACCCGAGTAGTCCGTGGTCACGGGTAGACCCGTACTGTAAAGTGTTCGAAACGTCGGGTTCCCAAAAATGTTTAAAACTCAATATACGCGATTAATCCGTTTAAAAGTGTTTCATTTAAAATGGCATATATAAGTTTTCTTATATATACATATTTTTTAAACATTGAATTTGCTTCTATTGTACATTTCTTTAAGTTACGTTTCTTTAATTATTTAGATTACTATTAAATTAAACATACTTAGGATTCTCTCGCGTTATAATTTCTTTCATGGCGAAAGGTCCTCCGCGCAGTCCCACTATGAACATGTAGCTTTCACACGCGTGCAAACCTTCTATTAGTACACTCGTGTTCTTCGTTATTATTTGTGTTGCTGTAAAAATTAAAATATAACTGTATTATAGCGGGAACACTTTATGTATGTAAATGTATTAAAAATTGAATCATTGTGGTATGACTGTAAACGACAGGTTGTGGGTTTGATCCCCACTCGGAAAGTTAAATGTTTTATATTTTCAAATGAAATATATAATAATTTCATTTTTTCGCTCTGGTAACAAGGCCAAGCGCAGCGTTGAGTTCCGCTACTCATCACGCAAAGCCACAAGTTCGGCGGAAGTGGAAAACAGAACTGAGTGTCTTAACACAAGATTCTCAAGCTCCTTCTGCCTACCCTACCATGTGCGGGATGCAGCGTGAAGCTGAGTAGATTGGAGTAATATTCATAACTTAAATATTGCATTTAAAGCATAAAACTAAAAAGAAAAAAATCTTTTAACTATACAAGTATACAGAAAACAAACAATTTCCATTGTACTCTTTCTGTACTATACAAAAAGGCTAATTATTTTCAAATTACATTTTTTTATATTCTCGGTGTATTTTGTTTACTGTAAATAAAAGAACCTACCATTATTTTTCCACTGCGGCAAATGAATATAATTCACTTCATATTCCAATTCTCTGTTCTTATATCTGTCTTCTGTGGGCGCGGACCAGGATACATGTACTGAAGTACGCTTTTCTTTAAGTAGGACCGCCGTTACGTTCAATTTTTCATCGGGAATCCCCTCAGTTTTGAGCGGTATTGTGAAGGGATCACCCATTGTTGTGTTCTTGTACGCTCTAATGTCAATGTACACTGTGACGCCAGGTGGGAGATTTGTTACTGAAATCAAATTATTAGCATATAAGACGTTTTTTTTACATTTTCATTACTTATATATATTTGACGACCCAAAAATATAATTTACTAGCTTCACGCTGTATTCCGCACAATGCAGGGTAGGAAGACGGAACTTAGGAGCTTAGTTATAAGGCATTCCGTTCCGTTCCCTCCTCTCCGCCAAAATTAAGACTTTGCGTGTTAAGTGGCAGAAACTTAAACCTGCGGTTTGTCTTGAGCAAATAAAATTAAATATTAAATATTTCATTAAAAAATAATAAATGATTCACTGTTTCGAGTGAAGATCGAGCCTACAAGTTATCACTTACAGACACACGCTTGAATGACTGTAAGCGATAGGCTGTGTGTAACTTAAAAAAAGCATTGACATAAACCAATCCAAACATCCTCTATGAACAAAAAACCAAACTTACTCTTACAAAAACGCACGCACGTTTCGTACCTACGTACGTCTTACAGTTGACGTTTATATAGATGCAACATCCCTAATCATTGAGAACCCTATTAGTAGAAAGTATAACGTTAACGTCACTTACGTAAAGTATATCACACGTACACACGCATACAAGCACATGACTCACCGTTGAGCGCGGTGTCGGCGGTGCGCACGGGGTCGCGCGCGCTGTAGCCGAGCGGCAGGCGCACGCGCACGGCGTACCCGTCGACGCCGCGCAGGCGGTGCCAGCGCAGCGCCGCCACGCCGGGCGCGGGCCGCGACACGCTCGCGTTCACGACGTCGTCCACGTCGCTCACCGAGTCGAACGTTATGTTCGCTATTGACGTCGATTGGGACGTTAGCGCGCCGTTTGTTGCTGTCACCTGTTCCAGAATTTTATTATTATTATTATGTTGTCATGTATCTTCAGTGCTTATATAATTTTGAAAAAGCTGCAGAGAACCCATTAGAAAAAAAAACAAATGTTAAGCTGAAACTGATTTTAGTGCCTCAACCACTAAGTCCCCCTCTTTTTACCCTGCTATTTGTGGAATACAGTGCAAAGTTAAAAAAAAAAACAAAACATACCCAAAACGAATAATTCCTATTTGGCTTAAAGAATCCCTCGAGCACAATGGACATAGGTTTATTATCCTCTGTAGCGGGAATCAGTCGTTCTATGGGCGGTAACGGTGGTACATAATACACTTTGTACGAATGTATGACACCACGTGGCTCAGCCGGAGGGTCCCATATTAGGTTGACTCGTCGACCCACCATTTGTCGCACTGTCAAACGACGAGGTGGAGATGGTTCTGAACAAAAAAAAATAAATTTAGCGGCAGTTTTAGTAAGAACGTTTGTTTTCAATAATTATTATTTATAAATTTTTGAATGTTATGATTTTTACCTGAAATTTTAAATTAATTTCATTTATTAAAAATTAGTAGAGAATAAGCTGTATTTTTATTTCATTTTACTCATTTGCAGTCAATCAAAATATCAAATCTTCATTAAATTTGACAATAAAATTTTATCAACTTTTTTTAGTTTCACAAATATATAAGACGAACTCAAAGTCTCGCTTTATCTTTTCAACAGACCGAAGAAATAAAAATATTTCACCCCCCAAAAGAGAATCGAAGCCACGGCCATCGCGTTTACAGTCGAGCATTCCGCAATGCGCCGCGGTGTCCATAGACAGAAATAACAAAAAAATATTCTTCGCCATACGCAAATAATATCTAGAAACGTAATGTACAATGAACATAATTAAAAAAAACTACATACCTCCTTCCCCAGTCACAGTAGACACGTATTTATCAGATCTGTAAATCTTTTTCGTTCTGGTGTCCTGAATGTAAACTGTCACATTATATTCAGTAAATGGCTCCAGTCCATTAAACCTAATATAAAAGAAAAAAAATTATTACAAACAATCTGATCTGTATTTTATGTTTGTATAAAGTGAAAATGTTGCAGCTTGATGATGATGTTGAATTAGAATGACAGTTTATAAAATTCACTTAAGAAGTGTTTTACCATAACACTTATTATTTCTAAATATAAATAGAAATCAATAACATAATTTGAAAATTGTATCAAAGGTGTAAACTTGAATTTTGTATATTTTTGTTCACATTTGAAAACACATACCCTTGACATTTTGTTTGAAAGAATAAATATATGATAAACTTGTTACTGCATATGGAAAATGGTAGATTACATCAAAACAATCAAAAACATGCCTATAACCTTCTTTAATAAAAGGCATATGCAACACAAAAATATATTTAATATGATAAATAATAATAAATTGAAAACTTGCAATTATAAAAAATAAAACACAAATAAAATAAAATAAAACTTACCTATAAATACTCTCATTGGTCCATGTCATATTCTTCCACGTTCCTTCACTAATCTTAGATATGGACGGCAAGAAGTTCATTACAACAAGCTTTTGTTGCGGCACCCAACACGATATAAGGAAACTCGTCGCATTTATCGAGAATTGATCCACTCCAATGCTTATAGACTAAAAATATATAATATTAATTATTTTCTGTATCAAAAAACAAGAAATTGGAAAATATTTAAACAAAAACGTTAGTGGTTATCGGTAGTTCCGTCCTTATCAGGTTAATGGTTGAGTATATTTGAAAAACACTTTCGTAAAATAAGTTGAAAGTAGAGAATAAAAAGATATATCCGTCCTTCACGCCAAATGCATGGGAGCAAAAATATCCTCTGCAACTTAAAAATGTAAAAGTTTGTGATGATGGATTGGTGTTTATCAGTCTTTCACAACACAACACCAAAACCTATAAGCTTAGATGATACTGTAATATCACTTTTATATGAATCAGAATAATACAATTTATGTACAGATTCTGTATAATTTGAAAATTATAATTTATATAATAATAAGTTCAAACGTGTTAAGTCGCATTTGTGAGCTTTTGGTAAGAGTGAGTGGCAGTTTGTTTCATTTTTACATAAAAAATAATAAAAAAAAAATAAAAGTAATAGTAACACTTAGGCCATATAGTTATTGTATAATTTGGCTTTAATATAATAATATATCCAATAGTCCAGATCGCTAGTAATACATACGTTATAGAATGTTCCTTTATCTTCGTTAGTACAATTCACTTCATCACTGCCATCATAACAGTCTTGATGTCCGTTACACACTTTGACTTGCCAGAGGCATTTGAGGCCGTCGTCGCATTGGAAGTATCTAGATGGGCAGCTTGATACGTTTCTGTGTTTCTGTATCGAAGATTAAATTTTAAAGCTAAGAAAGTTTAGGTTTTGTGCATAGTACAGTCCTCAAATGTTTTACAATAAAGAAAAAATGTAAGCCCTTTAATACTTTATATTATAAAATTCCTTAATTGCAACATAAATAAAATATACTGATTTTAAATGTCGTTATAAAACTATAATCTTTAACCCCATAAACATAACATATTGCAAGCAACAATGTAACAATGTTTACAAACTTTTAGCACCAGAGCATTAATTACAAATAATTATGATTACTATGTTTAAAAACATAAATTCTACTACATTCAAATTCACACCTAACCAATAAAATATAAATTAAAACACATTTTCGTATCCTTGAGGGTTTATTACAAACAAATAGTGTTTTTTTTTTCTTTTTCATTTCACTATATATAAATAAAAACAAGCGCATACCGGTCCACAATAAAGCTCGTCACTCCCATCCGCGCAGTCGCGCACACCGTCGCACAACTGCGCGTCGCGCACGCAGGCGCGCGCGTCCGCGCACGGCGTGCTGTCGGCGGGGCACCGCGGCGGGGGCGGCGGGGGGGAGCCGCAGTCGCGCTCGTCCGAACCGTCTGTGCAGTCGGCCATCAGGTCACACACCCACGACAGGGGGATGCACACACCTGCAGTCAACATTAGTATATTAAACAAAGTGAACATAGGACTACAGTATACACTATCATTACATAGTATTCCACATATACGTTATAATAATTTGAGTATATACATTAAATTATTTTAAAGCTTCACGCTACACCAAAAGCAGGGCAGCGAGAGTAAGGAAATAAAAATAATAAATATATCATTTTTCTCCTTTTCCGTTCCGTCTTGAGATCGATGCTCCATTACTGCCTGCTCCTGTCACGTTTACTGGTCTAGTCTCAGTAAATTGTAACATTTAAATTTAAAATGTACTTTATGTAAACATGTTCATATTTTTAAATTAACTGTTTGCATAAGTTGTAATCTATTTGATTTTGTAATTTATGCTATCCGCTATTTAATTACATATTTATGAATAGTAAAAACATGATGCATGCCCAGAGTGTTTATAGCTAGATGTCGATATACAAATATATTATATTTATATTTATAAAATATCATTGTTTAACTTTAAAATTAACTAAAAAAACCGAAGCGGTCATTCACCTGGCGCACAAGTGAACTGAGTTTTACTACACTTATGTCTTGTAGCATCGTGTTCAGGTCTCACTACAGGCTTGTCAGGATTCACTAAGCCACATAATAGTTCATCAGAATTGTCCCCACAATCGTTGATACCGTCGCATCGCCACCAGTACGGTAGACAGTTACCATTGCTACATCTAAACATCCAGTCTAAGCAGGACCCATTGTGGGGAAACACTGGCGTTTCTGTACTAGGTCTGGGTATCAACTTTGTATGACCTACTGATGAACAGTTCTTCTCGTCTAATGAATCTACGTCGCTGCAATCATTTTCGCCATCGCATACCTAAAAATATAGAATAAATTTTTAGAATTTAGACCAATTTTCTGATGTAAATATTTGACAGATTTTATTTAGTAAGAAATTCCATATTTCATTTAATAAATAATAATTCTTAGAGTCATTGGTAATGTTAATTTAATGACAAAAAATAGCCCATATTTATATACTGTTCTCAAATCTAATATTGAAATTGAGCAAGCTTGAGGTGCCGTTTTATATAATAGACCGAACTTAAGTACGTATGAACTTTGTTACAACACTTAAGTGTGCTCTGAAATGCTGTCTCGCTGTGACTTGAGATATTGATACCAGCGTTAAAGACTTATTTCTCTATTACGATTTCTAGATGCCATTCTCAGCTTAGAATTAGATCTTAATTAAAAAAAACAGTGTGTCCCTTTATTGTTTGACAATTGGAAAACGTCCATAGTATGTAATATCTTCTTTGTAGAAAAAAACGATATCATTAAAATATTAATAATAAATATTATGTAGACATTTATTAGTTAAAAATGTAATATATTTCTCACTGAAATATAACTTCACGAATAATTCAAAAATTAATAATTCTTTTTATTTTCCAATCCACCCGCTCTACATTTAGGTGTCCAAACAACTTTACACTCAAAAAAAATGATCATATCTATCCATTACTGCTCGTATTCTCAGTGATTAACACTACGTACCCAAGACATATAGATGCACTTCCCGCTAGGGCACCGGAACATGAAGGGCGCGCACGTGGAGTCCCGGCAGCGCTCGACGCCCTCGTCCTCGCCGGCGGGGCAGTCGCGCT
>DWMZ01006545.1:0-10269 GCA_018249855.1 Eueides tales michaeli | reverse complement strand
TATATATATATATATATATATATATATATATATATATATATATATATATATATATATATATATATATATATATATATATATATATATATATATATATATATATATATATATATATATATAAACGCATCTTCGGTATACATTTAACATTTTCATTTCTTCACTCTGGTAACAAGGCAAAGTGTGGTGTTGAGTTTCGGCACTCAACACGCAATGTTTCAAATTAGGCGGAAAGTGGGATAAGGAACGGAGTGTCTTACAATACTAGCTTCCCAAACTTTTACCGTCCCCTACCTACCCTGTCACGTGCGGGATACAGCGTGAAGCTGGACGAGTGTCAATTGTGGGCCATTCACTCGGGGAAATAATTTCTTTCAGACTTTAGAATGACTTAAACCTAATCTATCTCAGTTAGAGTACAAAGCTATAAAAAAAGTATTATTATTATATTAATCTGAGTGTCTATTTGTGCTAACTATGGCACCGTAGGTGGTGAATGAATGAACCGAAATTAGTGAGTTTTTTTATAAGCGAAATCCTTGTTCGTCATGATAGTTCTTAATTTTCTATGTTAATCTCATCCACAGTTTAAGAGTAGCAAGGGTCGGTACAACCTTAGGAGTTTTTTTAACATTTTAAATTTTGTCTCAAGCTTATTGAAGCTTATTTCATCAGAATTAAGTACATTTTGTCTGAATGATTTGATATCTGGCAGTTAACATATATTTGACATGCTATGTACAAGCATAACTATTTAAATTAACTATATTTTTGTAAAAACTTAACTAAAAAAAAATGTATTAAAAAATAGTCAACCAAATCATGTATAAAATGCTTGTACAGAACATAATAGAATATACAAAGTATTAACAAAACACCTGTATAGCGCTGAATCATCAGCTCACAATCAATTGTATGCGTCATGCATCATCTACCTCTATGATGACGTACTCCCATGACATTACATTAGATATATGTATGTATAAATATTCCTTGTATTTCATATACTTCGCTTCACACGGCAGGGTAGGCAGAGGGAACATGGGAACCTAGTGTTAAGACACTCCGTTCCGTTCCCCAATTTCGGCTGAATTTGATATATATTTTATTAATTTCGTTTTTGAGGTCCATCGTGGCGCAGGGGCACTAACGTGTAAGCGCGTCTGGTTATAGGTTGGATCCCCACTCAAGGAAATTAAATATATTTAAATTTCTTCGCTCTGGTGAAAAGGTAAAAAAGAGCGGCGTTGAGTTCCTCCACTTAATACGAAATGCCTCAAATTCGGCGGAGTGTCTCAACCTTAGGTTCTCTATTTCTCTCTGGCTATTCTGCCATGTACGGCATACAGCGTAAAGCTGAAAAAAATATAAAATTATTATATAAACGGCTTACACTACTAATGCGAGTTTCTTTCTCAGTCAAATAATACTTTCTATTGTGTTGTTTTGAAAATAATGATTTATACAAACAAATTTCAAATTACTTTTAACTTGTATATTTTTGCGTAAAATTATGAAATAAAGTTAATATTTGTACTACATTTACTGTATACGTTCTTCAGACAAAATAAAGTGAAAAACCTAGTAGCTTAGTGAAAATAATTATGACAAGATTAAAAAATTCTTATTTACAAACAAAAATTACTGCGTTTTCATATTTTTAGCATTTTTTACGTTAAATTATAGAAATTTTGATAATATTTATTATTAATTTTGGTTATAAGTAGTGAATTGAACGGAGTGTTTGATCACTAGCTTCCGAAGTTCCCTTTGCATAGGCGAAGTCCTGCCATGTGGGGTTAAAGCGTGAAGTTAAAAAGAACATTCATATAACATATACATTTCAATTTCAACGTAAATCGTATACGTACATAGTAAAATAATATACAGTGTGTAATTTAGCATAATAAAATATTATGAAGAACACTAAGACCCGTCGTAGCGCAGGGGTACAAGCGAGTGACTGTAAACGACAGGTTGCGGGTTCGATCCCCACTCAAAGAAGTGTACGAGAAGCTTTGCCTACTCTTCCATGTGCGTGATACAGCGTGAAGCTGAAAAAAATGAATAACACAATAATTATATACAAAAATGACCTTTTCACCAAATTTAATGGCTAATATGACTTGACAATGGCTATTAATTATACTAATTAAAAAGGTGAAATACTGAAAACGATCTTTAAAAGAAATAAAGCGCTGACCTGGTAGGCGTGACTTAAGTTGAGTCACGCGAGGGCACAATCAGGACGTTAATGTATTCTGCCATTGGCAATGTAGGTATATATGTAAGTAGTTTTAAATAATCGTATCATATTTCTGGTATATTTCGGCGTTGAGTTCCGCCACTCAACACGCAATGTCTAAATTCGACGGAAAGTAGGGGACGAATGTGAATTTATGGGAACGAAGTGTCTCCGTTTTAGGTTCCCTCAGTCTGATGAATGAAATGAATTTTAATATAAAAATGATTGGAACTAGGATCAAAAAAGTTCATTTCATATAGCTTTTGGTCACGTAAATAAAATAAAAGAATAATAATGTTAGCTGATACAGAATGACCTTTTCGAAGTCAGTTAAATATTATTTTAAAGAAACCATCTCCTTACCGGCCTACAGAAAAATATATTTGATACAATTAGATATACATAGATTTGATGGAGATTAGTCGTGGCGCAGGTGCACAAGCGACCGTAAATGCGACAGCTTGTGGTTTCGACTCCCGCTCGAGGAAATGAAATATTTAATATTTCCATTTCTTCACTCTGGTATATTGCAAAGCGCGGCGTTGAGTTCCGCCACTTAACACGCAATGCCTCCAGAATGCGGTGGGCAGTAGAGGCCGGAGTGTCTTAACTCTAGTTTCTCTCTGCCTACCCTGCTGCCTATGGGATACAGCGTGAAGCTGATATAATAAATAAAAAACGTTCTAATATATTACAACCATATTATATTAAGTATGTTATGTACATAGTTCTATTGTTATATAACAGAGAACAATACTAAATGCATTTTATTGTTATATAATTATATGCGAAGTGTTTTTTAGTTCAGGTCGTAATAATGGGGCGTGAAGGTTGGTCTAGATTTGAGATCTAAATTTGGTTAAAACATCTATAACGTATTTAGTTTTTTTTAATATGTGCAGAGACAAATTTGTAAAATTTATAAATTGAAGAGAAAAAGGAAAAAAGGTAGTGTTAAAAAATGAATCAATCTACTTTTTACCCATTCTTTCTTTTCATCAAAGTACTTTCTTCAGCTTTACGCTGTATACTACCTCAGTGAGACAGACAAACTTAAAAACCTAGTGTTAAGACACTCCGTTTCGTTCCTCAATTTCCGACGACGTAGCGAATTAGGTAGCGAAGAAATAAAAATATTAAATATTTAAACTAAAAATAAACAATATTTTATATCTTCGGATAATTGAAGCCACAACCAGTCGCTTTTACAGTCACATGCAGGTGCCACAGGGCCACGTCAGGTCACGAATTGTAATAAGCAAAGTATGTGCCTGTTTAATATTTTTTTATTCTTACTTATTGTAATCTTTATATTTCGTAAATTTTTATATATTAAATTTCATTGCAACGTATTTTGCTTGTTTTGTTTGTAATTTTATTTATTAATTTTTGTATATATTTTAATTGCATCTGAAATCTTTTAAAAATGCTGTACATGTACCTACATATGTTAACGAATAAGTGTGTTTTACAAGGTCGATCTTATATAACTTTTTACATTGTTATGTTAATATGGTTTTACGCTGTATTCCGCACATGGTAGGGTAGGCAGAGGTAACTCGGGAACCTAGTGTTAAGACACTCCGTTCCACTTCCGTTCCCCATTTTACGCCGAATTTGAGGCATTGCGTGTTGAGTGGCGAAACACAATGCCGCGCTTTGCCTTATTACCAGAGTGAAGAAATGAAACATTAATTATTTAAATTGAAAATATTAAATATTTCATTTTCTCGACTGTGATCGAACCCAGAACCTGTCGATTGAACAGTCACACGCTTATGCCGCTGCGCCACGACAGGCCTCAAAAAAATGTCTCAAATTCAAAGTTAATACAAAGTATAAATTAATTATTGTAATTTAATTGAATAACGCCTTGTCAATTAATAACAGCTTAATAGTGCTGTTGAAAATATTTCTTTATAGAATGGAGATTGAGTCTTTCACTTTATTATTTTTTATCGAAGATAGGTTATTTTTTTATTTTTGGTTTGGTTGTCTGTAAACGCGGTTTTCATGAATTGGAGTCTTACACGGGGGAAGGATTATATTTTATTTGATATTATTTCTCAGGTCTGGAATACATAGAGCATTTTTCAGTTTCCCCAATTAAAATGCAATCTAGAGATATATATATATCTAAAAAAGAGTGTCTTAATACTATATTTCCTATGTCTACCAAATTTACTACTATTACTAACTTCCAATTTCCCGCAAATAGCAGGTAAGGCAGAGGAAACTTGGGAACCTAATGTTAAGGCACTCTGTTCCCATTGTTTCCCACTTCCCGCTGAATTTGGGGCATTGCAAGTTGAGTTACTGAACTCAACCAGAGTGAGGATAGTAAAAACATTAAACACTTAATTTCCTCGAGTGGCAACTCAACCAGTTGCGCCTAAAATCTTAGTACTAGACATAAACAATGGTAAATGTATATCATTTGTCAATGATTTATATTATACCATATGCTAATATTGGATGCTGAATAGGGATTGACTAGACGTGAGATCTTAAGAGTAGGCGTTACAATGCTATTATTGTGTCATCTTTTCTTTTGAAATCTTTTTGTGGTTTTGTTAAGCAATCTTTGACTAGAGTCAGCTTAAAGATGGGTGTGCAAATGTATAGAAATGGGCACATATATAGTTTTAATAATAAATTAAATGAAATAAAAAGATATTTTCAATTTGCCTTGAGTTCGGTCCTGGCGCAGGGGTTTAAGCGAGCAACTGTAACAGCGACGTGTTGTCGGTTCAATCCCTACTTGAGTTAAATGAAATATTTAATATTTTAATTTTTTCGCTTTGATAACAAGATAAAGTGCGGCGTTTAGTTCCACCACTCAGGACAAAGTGTCTTATCAATAGATTCCCAAGATCGCTCTACCATGTGCGGGATACAGTGTAAAGCTATAAAAAATAAAGCTTTTTTTACACACATCTGTACATACATTATTAAAATTTGTTTATTTTCATACTAGTAGTGTTGTCGATACACATTTACTTTGCTATCGCTTCAAATTGCTTGCATAGCACTGCTCTATATTAATGTCCTACTTTAGATATAGATCGAATTGAAAAGGTGAGGCATACATTATTAAAAAGCTGTCAATCGCAAGAAATGTTTCCTAAACGTTCATTTTAATGACAAATCGATGACCTACTTGCTGTTTCACATATAATGACTTTGGTTTATTTCCACTCTATTCTATTTTTTGTAGTTCCGCCTACTTTGTGGTTATATAGTGTATGTAAATTAATATATGTTAAGTATATTAGTGTCTTGACTTCGAATACCCATCACGTCCAGTGTTACCACATAAATAAATTCCGATCGATCTCAATATGTAAAGCGCGTCTTCATTATACATTAGTTTAATGTTACCGGCAAATTTTAAATTTTAATTATTCTATACAATACCTAGTTAATATATCAAATAGACACTGTGAAATATTATTTATATTTTTGTGAATGTTCTTTACCTGAGTAATAATACAATTCCTAAGTATTGTACAGAGTTCCGCCGGCGATAAAATTAGTTATTATTTACTTTAAAAGTTGCTAATCTCACACATTTTTACCCTAAATAAGAGGGCAGTGAAAATATTGAATATATCGTGTCTCCTGTCACATACATCTGAAGTCTAGTCTAGTCACACACAGAAATGAAATAAGTTAAATATTACAAAATTTTTAAAAAACGTATAAAAATTTGAAAATCGATTGAACGAATGGTTTAGTGGTCAGAGCGCTAGAACGGATTCCAAGAGACGCGGGTTCAAATCATGCTTCGTTCAAATTTTTATACGTTTTTTAAAAATTTAGTATTTTACATTCCTAAGTGTGGAATAACACTTTAAAAATTGTAAAAATAAGTTAAATATTAACTTACCCCGTAAACCTTCTAAATCTGTTGATATTAGTAAATAATTTTTAATAGTAATAAACTATTAAAAAATCATCTTGTCCACAGTGTTTCTAATAAAATAATTATATGAATTTCGACGTTGTTTAATAAGAAAGCATAGTTCAATAAATATTCTCTTATTTTCAATATAGGTACAATGTTAAGAATTACAAAATACGATAAGCAACTAACCTAATTAATATATGGCAAAGATACTGTATTTTAATGTTCGAATCCCGAATGAGAGAATGTTTTGTTTCTCCGCTTTGGCCAATGGCACGGCGTTGAGTTCCGCCTATCGACACAATGAATTAAAACAAAAAGTGAATAATTTTAACTCTATCTTCTCTATGGCTTGTTTTACAGAACAAAGCGAGAAACTTCCTATTTATATAAAATTGTTTTATATATAACTTCTACTGCATGTATTGGAAAACGCGTTATCATGAATCGATCGATTTATATAAATAATAGATTTGACGATAATGAAGCATGTTTCCAATACTAATAATTGCTGCCGTACAAATGGTGAAGCTGGTACTAAAGTGTGCTAGGCGTACCGGAAACACTTTTGTACTAAATTAATAAATATATCCTTATTTTCATTATTCAGTAAAAAATAGATACAATTTAGCTATTCTTTTGTGGACTATAGAAGATGGACGGATGCAGATTCCTAAAGAACTGACAAAACCAATATTTTTATGTGCAACTTGAAGATTGATTGCCTTGTTTTAAATCATTGTACCTTGAGTTACTGGAGTAGTGAAAAGTAGTCTTTTTTTTCGCTTCACGCTATATCCCGCACAAGGCAGGGTAGGTAGAGGGAACCCAGGAACCTAGTGTTAAGTCACTCCGTTCCACTTTCGTTTCCCATTTTCCGCCGAATTTGAGGAATTACGTCTTGAGTGGCGGAACTCAACGCCGCGCTTTGCCTTATTACCAGAGCAAAGAAATGAAACATTAAATATTTAAATTGAAAATATTAAATATTGCATTTCCTCGACTGGGGATCGAACCCAGAACGTGTCGGTCGAACAGTCACACGCTTGTGCTGCTGCGCCACGACAGGCCTCAAAAAAACACACAGGTGTTAGGTGAAACGTATACATATACGTTTAGGTGACAGGTGAAAAGTAGTTTTAAATTCAAAATTTGGTAGTAATTTCAGTTTAATGCCAGACAGCCTGTATGCCGATCTCTCAGCTTCATGTATATATCCTGCACATGGAACTTGAGAACCTAGTGTTGAGACACTCCGTTCACTCACTTTCCGAAGAATTTAGCGCGTGTTGAGTGGCGGAACTCAAAGCAGTTCTTTACCTTGTTACCAGAGCGAAGATATGAAACTGTTAAATATTTTATTTCAAAATATTATGTATTTCATTTCTTCGACTGGGGATTGAACCCACAAGCTGCTCGTTTACACGCTTGTGCCTCTACGCCACGACAGGCCTCAGTCAATCGATTTAGAAATTGTTTATGTATAATACAAATAAGGAAGAATTAGGTCACATGTAAGCATCGTTGTTAGTATATTATTATATTATCATTAAAAGTTACCTTGCATTGTAAATAACTTGGAAGAAAAATATGCTTTTTACTAATTTCTAACATAGTAATTTATTCGTACATATTTATCATGTTTATATCGATTGTTTGGACTTTTGAGGGTCGACCTGGCTCAGGGATTGGGGCATGCGTCTGTAAACGAAACAGGTTGTGGATTCGATCCCCACTCGACGAAGTTACGCTAGTGTCTTACTCTATCGTCCATGATATAATATATAAAAAATCAATTTCTTATGTCAAATTTGAAAGCTTTTATTGCATTATTATTAGAAATGCCAAGCAATTATAGTAATTTAGGTTCACGACACAACTCCTCAAATAGCAGGGTTGACAAAGGGAACCTAATGTAACCACACTCCGTTCCCCCAGTTGGTACTGTCTAATTTTCGAACGATTGTAAGTGAAGTGGCGGAATATAATTGTTATAAATCTGCAATAAATATGGCAATAAATATGGTGAAGGTCAATTAATCGTAATGACCTGTCCTCTAACGGACCTAGAAAATCATTCCCACTTGAGACCTAAATTGCGTCAATTAAGGAGTTTACGAAGACTCATGGCATTAAAGCTATTTCTAAATTTAGATGTTCATGATTCTATCTGTATTAACAAAATTTGGAAGCGTGCGACTGTAAACGCTATAGCTAGTGAGGTTGGAATGGTGGTGGATTCAATTCCCGCTTGAGGAAATTAAATATTTAATACTTTTATTACTTCTTAGTGGTAATAAGGCAAAAGCGCGGGGTTGAGTTCCGCCACTCAACACGCAATGCCTCAAATTCGGAACGGAAGTGAAACGGAGTGTCTTAAATCTGGGTTCCCAAGTCCCCTCTGCCTACCCTGCCATGTGCGGGATACAGCGTGAAGCTGAGTGAGTGAGTTTTATTACTTTGTTGTGATAAAAAGATAAAACGGAGCGTTGAGTTCCACCACGCATCACGCAATGCATCAGCGAACGGAACGTAACACGAAAGTATCGTAATAGGAACAGAGAGTATTAACACTAGGTTCCCAAGTTCCCTCTGCCTACACTGCAGTAAATCTCTGCTATATGTAGGAAAAAGAAGATATTAAAATTGTAATACGTACGTGAACACGTACATATAACAATTGATATTATATTATAGTAAATATGAAAATGAACGAAATTATATTGTGAAAATTTAAACTAGTTATCATGTCAAATCGGTTTAAGGAAGTCTATAGCTTTTATAAATAAATATGTTTTTATGTTTTTTGATCTTTTCTATAATAAATGTCATATTTCTTTTGTTAGCTGAATAGAATTCCACCTCTCAACACACAATGCATCATATACGGTGGAAAGCGGGAAACGGAATGAAGTGTGTTAACACTTGGTCCCCAAGTTCCCCTATTTAACTTGTCATGTGTGTGTGTGTGAGAGAGAGAGAGAGAGAATATTTATTTTCAAATCATATAATAAAAAATTATAAACATTAAGTAATCAACATTTTATAATAATATACACTATATTGGTCTTCTGTAATGATTATTTCCATAATTACTATTAATCAGTGAGAATAATTAGTCAATATGATGTTGATCATCCTCTGGTGTTTTCATTGAGTTTTCAAACTTCTATTGAATGATCTATTTAGATTTTCAAGTACGTGTGCCCTATTTCGTTTCGTGGTCAGATCCCGCTACATAAAAAAAAACATATGTTTTCTAAGTTTTTTCTAAGTAAAAATAAATAGTTTGGTAATTCATAAGAAATGATACATTTGTTCAAGCTTCACGCTTTGTTTCGTATGGTGGTGGTAATCCGTTCCTAACTTTCCGCCAATTTTTGAGACTTTGCTTATTGAGTGGCATAACTCATCATGATGCTTTGTCTTCTTACTAATGAAAATGATTAATTGCCCTGAGTGGAATTTGAATCCACAGCCATTGTGTTCAGAGCCCAACACTGTACTACTATGTCACGATGGTCTCAACTGATGGTATTTTTACTATAGGATTTCAGAGATATCACAAATGACCCTGGCCTGAGGCCTGAGTGTACGTTAGCCCGCGTTCCGCACCGACGCATCTCTTATACGATATTGGTCAATCTATTCACATGCTAATGTTATTTTGAGTTTGATCGCTAATGGATTAAACTTTGAATGTTTACCGTTTTTAAACAATTACATTTCATCACTATTTTACAGCAAATATGATTGAAATATTTTTTAATGTTATTTTTTTCCTGCTACCGTTAACGTTTTTAAATAATTATATATCATCACCATTTTACAAAAAAAAATCATTGAAATATTTTTTAATGTTATTTTTTACTATGTTAAAATATGTTTGCTTAGAAAAATGAAAGGTAAATTAAGGTCCGTTATTAATGATTTATATTTCATTTAAAACATCACTCATATAATAAGTATATCACGCTATATCTACCAGATCGGGAATATGAAATAATTATTGAAGAAGAAGTATTTGACAGATTAATTTATATATATATATATATATATATATATATATATATATATATATATATATATATATATATATATATATATATATATATATATT
>DWMZ01006544.1:0-10269 GCA_018249855.1 Eueides tales michaeli | reverse complement strand
TGAAACTCGGCGGAAAGTGTAGAACGAAATGAAGTATTTTACCACTAGGTTCCCGAGTTCCCTCTGCCTATCATGCCTTGTATATACAGCGTGAAGCTGGAAAAGAAAAAAAAAGGTCACTTTTTAGAACCAATAATGATGTTTATGGATTTAGAATAAAATAAGCATAAAGATTATTTTGAGTTTTGTATTTAATATTTCTGGGATCGCAGAACCCGTCAGTTGAACAGTCACACGCTGCGCTGCGCCGCTGCGCCATGACAGGAATATTAAGAAATTACCATGACAGAAAAATTGTTTCAAAATAGCTAAGAAGTAAAGTATATTACCAGGTTTTTTGAAATTAGTAGACGTATTTGTATACACTATTATATAATGTGAAATAAAAGTCAATTTGGTAATTCCTTTCACACTTTCGAAAAGTATTGAAATGTGTAAATGTATAAATTCAAGAAAGGGATGTAGTAGACGATTTGTTAAATTTTCCTCCCAAGTGAGGATTGAACTCCCAACCCCTCAACTAAATTGGATAATTTATTTATTTAGTAAGGCTACAAGATTCTATTAGATATTTAGACACTTATAATACACAACTCTTATTTTTTCCGTTGGTTAACGAGTGGGTAAAAGCTTGTATTCAGATAGCCTTTTTGAAATAACATCAACAGAAATACGTTTCGTTCAAAAGGCGTAGTATAATTAAGCAACTATGTGTACCACAATATTATCTTCATTAAGTATGTCTTTGATGAAAACTTTACTAAAATTCAAATTTACAAGCGAATTTTCATTTCATCTAAGTTTTTGCTTAAGCATAGGTTCTTAATTTAGCTAGTTCTTAGTTTGGTTCACGTTGAAGTTAATATATGTGAATATTTGTGACTTAAATTATAGTTTGAATCAACAATATTTGTTAAGAAGCCGATTGTGGCGCAGGGACACAAAAGTGCGACGCTGTGCGGAGTTGAGTTCCGCTACTCAACACGACATTTCTCAAATTCAGCGAAAAGCGGTGAAAGGAAATGTCTTTTCCAATATTACGCCGAACTTCAAACAAGCACAATAAATAAAAATGTTATCACTTTGAAGTGTGACGTCATATTACCTGTTATTACCACAAGAACGAAGCTTAAAAGTACTTACAAATTCATGATTGAGCATCGCTTGCGTATTATGTCCTTGAGCGGTACAGTGTTTTACTTAGAAGGTTTGATATGTACTGGTGGGTACTAGTGAAAACTTGAAAATTCTGGTTTATTTCTCTTGTAAAAGACATCCATCAAAACGTGAAAATTAAATATATTAAATATTTAAATTCTTCCGAGTGAACAACTATTGGACATAACATAGTTACCATTATGTGTAGCACCTGACTGATTATTTATCTACACAGTATATACCGCACATGGCAAGTTAGTTAGAGGGACTTTGGGAGCGTAGTGTTCAGACACTACATTCTCTTTCCCACTTATCGCTGAATTTAAAGCATTTTGTATAGAGTGACAGTACTCAACGCCGCTCGTCGACTCGTTATCAGAGCAAAGAAGCCTCGTGTGGAATTGATTTATTATAAAAAAAAACGATACTTGACTTAAAAATATCAAAATAACCAATCTTTTATCCATATATAATAAATGTATATTAGTCGTAGGGTATAAGCTTGAAATGGTTGTAACCCACTTTTCTAGTACTTGACCCTTCACGTCATTCGCATTCAATTCCTAAGTGTTCCACTTTTACCAAAATTCTTAGGAAGGACACTCAAAGAAAGTTTCTTTTTAAATTAATATAGCAAATAAAAGCTTTTATTTTTTTTTATATTTCTGTCTTTAGCTGCAAATCTAACGTCACCTTGATTTATAGTTAAGTCAGCTATAATTGTAAGTTTTACCGAGAGACAATCGAACCCACAACCGGCATTGACATGCAGACTTCATTATGATTCTCCACAATGGCATCCGTAGTAACAAAAAATAATTGTAACTAAAATCCTAAAACGATAATTGAAAAATAAAGCAAAGGGCGGTGTTGAGTTTCGCCACTCACCACGCCTCCAATTCGGCGGAAAGTAAGGAACGGAAGTGGAACGGAGTGTCTCAACACCAGGTTCCCGGGTTCCCTCTGCCTACCCTGCCTCGTGCGGGATACAGAGTGAAAAAAAATGAAAAAAGAAGTGAGCTGAAATGAAGACTACTAGCTCTCTAGGTAGCTCGCACTGAAGGAACAGTGGCCTTATATTTTTAGCTGCACCTATTAAGATACTTCATTTCTTTATTGTTTGCTGAATTCCGGAGGCATTACAGTGGCGTGTTCAACACTTTTTCAAAACGCAATTTTCCTCATTATCAGAGCAAATTAAATGAAAATATGAAGTATACAATTTCCTCAATCGGGAATCGAATTGACAAGTGTGATCTAATACAGCCTTCCAACATAAATGCCCTGCCCGCCACAAAAATAGTTTTCCAAAGAGAACTCAACCACATTCTTCGACTTTATTATAGAACTAAAATTATAGATTCTATATTATAACTAAAATTATAGATCCCCATAGTTATGCGTACAAATCCTTATCATACCAATTCTAACGTAGCGGTATTCGAACCCGCGCCTCTTGAAATCTGTCCAAGTACTCTAACCACTAAACCATACGCGGCATAGGAAGCGCCAGTTCAAATCTCGCTACATACAAATTTTTATACATTTTCTAAATAAGTAACATAAAAATCCAACCTTCATACAAATAACGTTCACGCGTTCACGGGCAATAAAAACACTGTGTTAATCATTTCGTTGAGACGACGCAGTAAAATTACAATATGAATAAATGGAAACGAATGTCTTTGTGTTTCTGCGGACCGTACAATGAAATGTGATAAATTTATTTACATTCACGTAATGTGATAAAGTTAAATAATGGAGGGTTGAAATCTTTGAAGTTTGGCTAAAATTATGTTTTTCCTTGTTTGGAATTATAGATTTTATCAACATTATCAATACTAGATGTTGCCTGAAACTTTGTTTGCGTTAAACTTACTCATTTTTAAGTTTTAATCTGTTAATAATTTAGTAACGGAAGTGTATATGCGTCGTATGCTAGGTTTTCTAATGGTACAACAGCTCTTCCTTTCTGTTCGTCCAGCTGAATAGATTTTGATGACACTTTTTCCACAATACATAACATTTTGTCAAACTTTACGTTTCACGTAACTATGAACTTAAAAGTAAATGTAGGTGATGTTTAAAGAGAGAAAAGTAAATCATATTTTTTATAAAGATAATTTTAACGTGAGAATTGCCTGTGGCAAAATACAAGGAGGATTGTACCGAACGTTTTATTGAAAGCGCAATGGTTGTAAGCTTAATCTTGAATGAGGCTATATTTTATTGAAATAATTTGCATTTTTATTTTCTGACAGACTCGATACGGAGGTCCATCACTTAATTCTCAATAAATACAATTCAGTTCAAATGGAGTGTCGTGACAGTAAGTCCTCATTGAAGTGTAAAGCAAAAAATATATATGAAAAATAGCTTTTTTTCATATATATTTTTTGCTTTTCACTTCATCCCGCTTTTCATAAAGTTGCAGTGATTTAGCATTTTGAATACTATTCTATACATATTTTACATACAAATCAACTTACACGTTTGACAATTTCAATCCAATACGTACCGAAGCTTATATTTCAATTTGAAAAGCTCTATGAACACAAGCTCAGGTAGAATGTAGGTAAATAGCTGACAACGTTTTGGAGAGACTCAGTAAGTTACCGTCTTTATAGCAAAAGTACTGTAGTAAGTAAGTAGTGAAATTAATGTATGAAGAAACTTAAAATTAGTTTTACGTTATTGTATGGAGCTTTTATTTTATATTTCGGTATTTTATTTGGTTAAGTGTTAAAACTCTATTTTCTACTGTTTGTCTATGAAAGCAATGTTTCCATATAAACTGCTTCGCTTAAGATAGAGATTAAAAATAACACGACATATAATACCAGAATAAAACATAACAAAATACTGAAGCTAATAAAGAAATAAATAAAAAATCTAACAAACTTAGCGAATAAAACTAATCAAAAATATAAATTCATAACAAACAGCAAATAATCACATAAACAATAGTAAATGGAAAATGTATGAAAATTTAAACCACCAACGTCTGACTACTTTCCGCAGAAGAGTCATTGCGTGTTGAGTCTGTACTAAATATTAGACATTAAATTTAGTTCGATATCTCTACGCAATCTTGCGACTAAAAGTAATGAAAGGATGACTCCATAGTGATCATATAAGAGTTCCGTATTTTTATGCAATTAATATTATCATCGATTGAATTGAGGCCATCGTGGTGCAGCGGCACAAGCCTGTGCCTGTAACCGAAAGGTTGTGGGTTCAATTCTCAGTCAAGGAAATGAAATATTTCATATTTTGAAGTTAAATATTTAGTGTTTTCATTTCCTCGCGCTTTTAACATGGCAAAGCGTGGTGTTGAGTTACGCCGCCTAATTCACAATGTCTCAAATTCTAATTACCAAGATCCCTCTGTTGTTTAGTCTGCCGTATCTGCGGGATACAGCGTGAACCTGAAAATTTGCATCCTGAGAGGCGGACTTCAACGCTTAGCCTTGTTATTGAGTGAGGAAACTAATAATATTTTATTTAAAAAATTCAAATGTTTCATTTTCTCGAGTGGTGATCGAACCCACAACCTATCACCTTCACAGTCACACGCTAGTGTCTGTTCCCCACGACAGGCCTGCATAATAGTCATTTTATTTTCAAAACCTATATAGCATTAAGAATACTAAGTCATTTTCGTTAAACCAAATAGAACCATGCGAAAACTCAATATAATATAATTATTCAAACTGAAAACATGAAAGGGGTGAATTGGCGAAGTTGCTGAAGTAATTTAAAGTTTATAATCAAATAGATCTAGGTGTTTAGGTTTGAAGATCTTATTTTAGAAATAAGGTGAAAAAGGTTGATTGACATTTTCGTAGTACAGTTGGATTAGCATTATCTACGCACGATGGTTCTGAATTTTATTCTTCTTCTTCTTCTTCAAGTTCACGCTGTATCCCGTACATGGGTAGACAGAGGGAACTTGGGAACCTAGTGTTAAGACACTCCGTTCCACTTCCGTTCTCCACACGAGGCGTTGTGTGTTGAGTGGCGGAACTCAACACCGCTTTGCCTTATTAACATTACATATTTAACTCAAAAATATTAAATATTTTGCTTCCTCAAGTAGGAATCGAACCCACAACTTGTCGTTCACAATTACACGCTTGTGCCGCTGTGCCACGACAGGTCTCAATTCAAATGAATTTCATTCATGATGATATTAATTGTAGAAAAATATGGAACTCTTATACGAACACTATGTAGTCGACCTGTCTTTTTTTTTCTTTTTGTAGCATGATTATGTAGAGATATCGAACTAAATTTATTATTTACTTGTAATTATTAGTACAGGAAAAGTGTAGCAGAGATGCTGTATTATATGTGACTATTTTCTGTTTGTTATGAATTTATATTTTTATTTCATTTTATTCGCTAAGTCAGTTAGGTTTTTAATTTATTTCTTGATTACGTTAAGTATTTTGTTATTGTGGTATTATATTTCATGTTACTTTTAATCTTGATATTTTTAAATATTTATTTTAAGTTGATTATATTGATCGTAGCTAACTTTGTTTATTTTTTTTTTAGTAATTGCTATTCCAATAATAATAATTTACTTTGGTTACGTTAATTTATTATTGTATATGGTTAGGTATTTTAACTAATTTTAAAGTGTTAACTTTAGGAAAGAAAAATACTTACCATACTCACTTAGATGAAACGTATATAAATTTCAGCGTAAGGGGATTTGGACTTAAAACAAAAATTGTGTAATTAAATTAGCTGCTCTGTGAGTTTATAGTATAGTTTAGTTATAGCTTGGCAATAGCAAAGATAACAGATAGATGCAAGAATATGTTAAGATACAAAAAGATTGCAAAACATTTCTAAATAGAAACTATAACTATAATAAACGTAAATTTTACAACATATTGAGATTTTATCTAAATGATCTTCTATTTTGTTGTTTTCTTATTTTGATTTATCTATCTGTTTCTTTGAAATAATATGTATACATAGATTTTTATCTTATATTGCAGAAGAAATATAGTGTAAAGACACTCTTTTTTCTACTTTTCAGACTAATTCAAGATATGTACCATGTCATAGTTAGCCGTGTGATTTCGGCTTAGAGTAGGATCACCCTTGGACTGTTGGTGTCGTAAGAGGCAACTAAAGTACGTGTGGGAGAGTCACATTGTCAGCAATGGCAACACGCATGGGCAGACTCGACCGGATTGTTACCACCCCCGGCAATTAAAACCTCGAAAATCGAACCTACACCGATCACGTTTACAGTCTACTAAACTATCATGCAGTTTATTAAACAACTATGCCACTATCGCATTTTGGTAATTGAGTGAATATACCTCTATAAAACAAATAGTCAGGTCCTAACTGAATTCACGTAGCGGCTTCCATTTCTATTAATATAAGAAATTATTAGGGATTTAATAATATCTGTAAAAGGCAAAGAGAGGAAACTAGTGTCTTAACACTTTACCAAACAAAATACCGCAAAATAAAATTGCAACTCTATACAATAACGTAAAATTAATTTTCAATTTCTTCAAACATTATTATATTTCAGTACTTTTGCTATAAAGACGGTAACTTGCTGACTCGACACAACGTTGTCAGCGATTCACCTACATTCTAGCTGATCTTATGTTCATAGAGCTTTCGATATTGAAATATAAGCTTCGCTACGTATTGGGTTGAAATTGTCAAAATCATAAGTTGATTTGTATGCAAAATACGTGTCGAGTGACGAAACTCCAGTGAGTATCAAATATATTAGAAAAGGAGAATGAAAATTGTTTCAATAAAGTCATACCCCGATTCGAGCCTACAACTATCGTGCTTTCAGTAAAACGTTCGGTATAATCCTCCTTGTATTTTGCTACAGGCAATTCTCATGTTAGACTTATCTTTAAAAAATATTGTGATTTACTTTTCTCTCTTTAAACATTATCTACATTTACTTTCAAATTAATAGTTACCTGAAATGTGTTCGAAAAATGTATTGCATTACCGCGAAAGTTTCATTAATATCCATTCAGCTGGACGAACAGGTTGAAAGAGCTTTTGTCCGATTAGAAAACCTAGCCAGGCATCAATATTCACTTCCGTTATTGAGTGACTGACAGACTAAGCGAAAATTAAATTATTGAAACCATAACTAACTTAGTGTCTTAAGTCGAATTTAGTAAGTTATGTTAATATTTGGTACATATATAAATTAAAAAGTGTAGTGCATGTAGATAGGATTCGTTGAAATTCTTACGGAAATAGAAAGAAACGGGAATTTTCAAATGACTTTATAAAGTCTACCTACGTAAACAAAGTTACAGGCAACATCTAGTAATAATAATGTTGATGAAAACCTAATATTACAAACACGGAAATACATAATTTTAGGAAAACTTCACAGATTTCAACCTCCATTATTTAACTTTATCACATTACAAGAATGTAAATAAATTTATCATATTTCATTGTACCGTCCGCAGAAACACATTCGTTTCCATTTATTCATATTGTAATTTTACTGCGTCGTCTCAACAAAATGATTAACACAGTGTTTCTATTGTCCACGGACAACGCGTGAATTTATATGAAGGTAGGATTTTTATTTTACTTATTTAGAATATACGTACGTATATACGTTATATACAATTTGAACGTAGCGAGTATTGGACCAGCTCCTTAGTGGTTGCTTGGGTGTACACGTATTGAGTGCTTGGACGTATTGAGGAGACGCCAATTCCATTTTGTATTCGTTTTCTAAATAAGTATTTTTCTTTCCTAAATGTGGAAAAACAATTTAAAAAGATTTAAAATATTTTCATATTATTTTCACAGAGTTAGGACTTTTTTTGATAAGGATTTACGCACAGCTATGGGGATAGATTTTTATTCTACCAATAAGCTTACTAAGCTTCAAATACTTAACGCTTAACTTTAATTTTAGTTCTATAATAAAGTCGAAGAATGTGGTTGAGTTCGCTTTGAGAAACTATTTTTGTGGCGGGCAGTACATTTATGTTGGAAGGCTGTATTAGATAACGTTAATCGATATTAGGGCTATAGTAGCGCAGGGGAAAAGACCTGTGACTCTAACGACATGTTGTGATTTCGTTTCCCATTCTAGGTAACGATAAACTTCATATTCATATCCTTCGCTCTGATAATGTGTACAATTGCAGTGTCGAACACTCCACTGAACACTGCCTGCCTCCGTAATTCGGCGAAAAATAAAGGACGAATGTGTCTCACTATTGCCTTAGTCAGAGTTGATTTAAGTACAAGGTGGTAAAGTAACAAGTAAAAACTATTAGCTTTTACTTGCTACTTCACCTCCTAGTGTGTTTCTCTGTGTTCCTGATTCTTGATTTCTTACTCACGTCTTTCTCATTATTTCGATCATCATTTTTATATTTTGCTTTTTACATAAGTAGAACTTAAGAGGCCGTTGTGGCATGGCATCATTATACCGTCTAAATGTCAATGCCGGTTATGGGCTCGATTCTCTCTCGGCGAAATTAGCGGACTTAACGCCAGTTCGATAAGTTGACAAAAAAGGAAAGTATAAAAAAAGGGAAGCTTTTATTTGCTATATTAAGTTAAAACAAAACATTTTTTGAGTGTCCTTCTTAAGAATTTTGGTATAAGTGAAGCACTTAGGATTTGCATGCGAATGACGTGAAGGGTCAAGTACTAGAAGAATGGTTTAGAACCATTCCAAGCTTATACCCTATGACCAATATATTTGAATGTTTTTTATGTACATTTATTATATTTATATATGTATGTATGTATAAAGGATTGGTTAGTTTGAAATCTTCGATCATCAAGTGTAAGTTTTTTTTTATAAAAGATACTCAGGCAGTTTCTAGGCCTATCGTGGCACAAATGTTAGACTGTAAATGATATGGATTATAAGATCAATTCTACTCAAGAAAAATGAAATAATGAACATTTTCATTTTTTCATTGTGGTAATAAGGCAAAGCGCGGCATTGAGTGCTAATTAACGCAAAATACTTGAAATTCGGCGGTAGTGGACAGCGGAATGTAGTGTCCCAACACTAGGATCCCAAGTACCCACTGGCTACCCTGCCATGTGCGGGATACTGCGTGAAGATAAAAAATGGTGTTCCACAAAATGGTGACGTTGTCATGTCTAATGGGTAACGCAAGAGTTATATATTCTTTCGGAAGAATATAAAAAATCTCCTCTCTAGTCTCTTTAGGTCTAGGATACTATTAGGTTTAAAATACGTAAGTCTAGGATACTCACACTTGAGTATCCTGGTTCAAACTCTAGTACCACCAGTACATATGGAACCTTATTAACAAACTAATAAATCGCTCGAATCAGTACGATGCGATCTTTAATTTCTGATAAGTTTTATGTGTTAAGTGGCAAAACTCAATGTATTATGAGCTGATACTGCTCATAATATAGAAACGCAGCTTTATTATGAATTTCTAAGTACCATTAAGCTGCATTATTGACCCCACAGTCTGCCGCGTTTACAGTTGCACTCTGACCAGCCCTCTAACATTATTTGTCTTTAAAAAAAAAGTTCAAAAATCATTTACTTCAACCAGGAACTAAACCAAGAGCTAGCTAAATGAAGTAGCTAATCTTAAGCAAAAACTTAGACAAAATGGAAATACGCTTGCGAATTTAAATTTTAGTAAAGTTTTCATCAAAGACTCACGTAATGAAGATAATATTGTGGCACACATAGAATAGTGCCTAATTATACTAAGCCTTTTGAACAAAACGTGTTTCTGTTGACGTTAGTTCCAAAAGGCTATATGAATACAAGCTTTTACCCACGGTTTCGTCCACGTTACCCAACGGAAAAAATAAGAGATCATTTTATAAGTGTGTGTTGGTCTGTCTGGTCTGCCTTGTAGCTTTACTTAATAAATAAATGATCCAATTCATTTGAGGTGTTGAGAGTTCGACCTCTCTCCCGAATAGAGCTTAAAAGAAAAGTTTATATATCGCCGCCATTTAAGTGTGAACCTGCTCCGTTCTTTATCGTTATCTATTCGCACATTTTAATACTATTCGAAAGTTTAAAAGAAATACAAAAATAACCTTTATTTTATTTTATATAAC
>DWMZ01006543.1:0-10269 GCA_018249855.1 Eueides tales michaeli | reverse complement strand
GATCAATTTTCCAGGACAACTGCTTCAATTAAAATCGTTGTTGCATATAAATTTGATTTGAGGAAAGGAAATTGAAAGCACATCAAATAAAAGTTCTTTAAGGATTAGATGTAAATAAGAATTGTTGGTATTTAAATTGATATTCGTGCTTCATTCAATTGTGCCTTTGATAATATTTTTTTTTATTTCACGTCTTATAGCGACATTCCGATTCTATTAACGCACTTCCACTTTCTACCGAATTTTGGAAGCGTTGTGTGTTAAGTAACGGAATTTTATGCCGCGTTTTGTCTCTGTCAAAACGAAGAAGTGAAAATAATAATTATTTCTTCTCTCCAAGTCGAAAATTGGGTATATTCAGTGTAAATTTTATTTATGTTATCCAAGTAAAGTTGTGGAGTGAGAGATAATTGGAGGTTAAGAGCTTTTACAAGTTAGATTTTTTTGTCAGCTGCACGCTGTTTCCTTAAAAAAATAAAAAATACCAAATAGGTAAATGCTTTTATAGAGATGTTCAAGTTCCCCCGCATGCCGTTTTGGCCGTGTGATTCCGGCTTAGAATAGAATCACCCTCGTATTGGTGGTGTCGTCAGAGGTGACTAAAGTATGTAAGTACGTGTGGAAGAGTCTCGTTGTCAGCAATGGCAACACGCATGGGCAGATTCGACCGGATATTTACCACCCCCAGCACTTAAAACCGGCGTTAAGTAAGGGCTTTAGTCACTGCGTTTCGCATTAGGTAATGCCGGACCCCGGTGCCCATACGCCTTACAGACCGGCAACGCACCTGTAACTCCTCTAGTGCTACACGGGGCCGTGGGCGGCGGTGATCATTTAAATTCATTATTGTAGTGGCAAATTTAAAATTACTTGTGAAATTTTTTTATACAAACATACATGTCCCATAAAAATATTCCATTTTTTTTAAGGACGAAAACTAGGAGCTTGTTTTTATTCTTGTATTAATTTCATGTCTATCACTGTTGTGTAATAAATTGTAGGTATTTTTCCGAACCAGTATTATATTATCACATATCTACTGTGTTGCAACCCTAAGAATACCCGTTTCTTTAAAAAAAAATCTTAGGGATTCACGAGCTCCCATGCTGTAAACGGCCCGTATGCTCTTTTTTGAATTTCCCCAGATTTATATTCCGTAGGACAATATGCTATGAAAATAGCTAAAGTACTGACAAAGACAAGCCGTGCAGTATCGATATCAGTAAGCTGCCTCACTTTTCTAACTGCATCTGCAACGGACCTCAGTCTGCCCGCAAAAGAAAACAGATGGGGCCCCATTGTGGTTTCGAATCTAGCGTTAGACCAGAAAATACCGCGGTATCACAAAAATGGAGAATTTGTTTATCAATGTTTAAATTAAGCTCCTTTTTCCTAACGTTCGGCATACCAAATTCTATACATTTGGTTTTCTGTGCATTTAATACTAAATTATTACTATTAAACCAGTGAATTATTGTACTGTGCATTATATAAATTACTATGTTAATTCAAATATACAGATAACATTCCTATTAAGCATACTTAGTGAAATACAGAAAACACATTTAAATATACATATCACGTCACAAAAAATATATAACGGGAATCTTAGTTTGTTTACTTTCTGCTTCAATTTTTTGAGGGTAGTCATAAAAATATTATATTTATGGGTACATAAGTTATCAAAACATTTAGATTACTCATTAATCTACAAAATGTCTCGTGTTTGTATTAATTCTCCGGACTTATTTTGTTATGCTTGTGGTGAATTCATTTCTAAATACTAAATAGCCAATTAGAAAATAAAACCACGCTTCCGTGAGTCTATTCATATAAAAAAAATAAGTATTCTACAAAAAACAACCTACCAATAACCTAACCGTGGGCCAGGATATTACTTCAATGCGTTTATAACAATTGAAAATTCGCAAAACGGATACAACCGTCAACGACGTCTGCCGACTACCCTCACGTTCGGGTCGCGCACTTAGCGATGAGCGACTTCTTTCCACACCCACCGCACCCGCTACCGCCATCGGCACCGCGATGCCGCTAGATCGCGCATTCAGTTTTAAGAAGCGATAAATGTTTATATTTTCAATTAGGAGTCAATCCCGCGGGAACTCCGGGATAAAAAGTAGCCTATGTGTTATTTTGGATCTTTAGCTACGAGTACATACATACCAAATTTCATCGCAATCGGTTCAATAGTATTTGCGTGAAAGAGTAACAAACATCCATACATACATCCAAACTTTCGCATTCATAATATTAGTAGGATCAATGATAAGTGAGGTGCGATGTGTGTGTATAATAGAGCTCAGTAACTTAACAGATATACCCCGTAGATCACCAGTTTCTTCTACATTAAGACTTTGAAAAAAAATTATAATTTCTTCTGGTGCTACATGTACAAACGGTGGTATATTAATCAATGTATATTTATCAGCACCTGGTTTTAAGGAAGAAGTTACTTAAGTCGGTATTTCTGCAAAATAATTCTCAAAAATATTTGCAACTTCGAGATCTGCATTAATTAATTTATTATCTACTTTTAATTCTACAGATTTATTATAAGTTTTGGATCTACCAGTTCTTGTAGATATTATGTCCCAGGTAGTACCTATTTTATGTTCCGAGTTTAAATACCACATATACTTTATTACTATGCGCCAAATATTTTAATCGGAAATAGGATTATTAAAAGTCTCTTATGAAATTAAAATATCACTAAAACCAAGATTTTCGTTTCATTATTCTAGTAATAAGACAAAATACGGTATGGAGTTCCACTATTTAATACGTAACTGTAACATGAGGCGCGCCCTTCTATCTACTCATATGTTATGCAATAAGAGAAAAAGGTCATGCTGCAGTGGTTCACGACTGTAAATATAATAGTTTAGGCGTGAAAGTTATAGTTTCACGCTTGAAGCTGTATCCCGCACAGAGTAGGATAGGATAGAGACAACCTGGGTTGTATACTCTATTCCCTAATTTCCGGAAAACTCGTATTGATTAATTTGATTATTAATTTTTATTTTCTCGTTATATAAAGAAAATGTGTGGCGAAGAGTTCCGCTACTCAACACGCCTTGATTTCGGGCTAAAGGTGTAGTGTTTAACGCTTAGTTCTCTGTCTGTATACACCTCCGAGGGATACAGGTTGAAGCTAAATAATTTAAAAAAACGTAATAGTTAATTCTTCTTTTATATATTTGCGCTCAAAGAAAACGTTTAGTGAAAGAGTGAGCATTTTTTTTGTTAGGCATTTTAAAGAACAATACTACAATTCATTCAACAATTTCGATTTTCGTTTCATTTTTATTACCGAAAATATTTTTATTGCCTATATATTTGTATATCTATCTAGCCCTTTCGCTGTCAAGATAATTGTGATTTAGAAACAATTGCAATTTAGTTTGTTGGTTTGTTTGGGAAATTATTTAAGCGTAAGTATTATCAGCCTTGCTTGAAGATTATCAGCACTTCTCTAATAGTTTGTTCCCTTTTTAGAGTTTCATGTGTTCTTAATAATTAATATCGTGAATAATCGAGAAGATATCAAGCTGATATTAGTATTAAATATTGAATTCTTGCACTTTTGTGTCGTTTTTGCTGTATTTTGTATGAATTTCGCCGCGTTCTAGTTCTTTTATCAAGTTCTATAGGATACTTACATACATGCCTTCAATCAACAGTTATGAAAGTTGGCACGAAGTGAGACCTTACAATATAAATAAAGAGAATATTCGAAAATTTTAGTATTTTTTGTTCATAGAAAAAAATGTTACAAAGTTATATTTGTAGTTAAATTCATACAAAATATACTTTTGTAAACTTAAGTTTATTAACCTTATTCGCCGCGTAATCAATATCCTCATGGTAGTTTCTATTGTTCAACAAAAATAGGAATTTTAATTTATATAACATATACAGGAAGAAACTATAACAAACTTGTAATTTGTAATTAATTTCATATAAGGTGAGTACACACTCGCCCGGAAACTTAAATTTGTCAACATTAACACATTGTTGTTTGAGGCCTGTCGTGGCGCGTGGAGGGCACAAGCTATAGGACTTTAAACATGACTTGTGATGGGTACGGTCCGCTCGAGGAGATGAAATATTTAATATTTTCACATTAAATATATAGTCATAGATCTAGTGCTACTTGATACACGCTTAATTAAACAAGATTTGGTAATTTAGAAGACATAAAAGCGGAAATCAATATCACACTATGTGTAAAACAGACAGAAAATAGTTAAATATGAGTAATATCATATTTTCCGTTGAAATATAATAAAATTTTAGAAAATAATGACAAAGATCGATGGCGTCTAACTGTAGTGTATTCGTTTCTCACTCGGAGGAATGAAATATATTTATTTTTCCACTGTGAAAATACAAAATGCGGCGTTGAATTTTATCAAAACGATGTTGTCAAATATTAAATAAGGGGACATATAAACATATTTCACTTGTGATTGATCTCATAAAATATGAAGCGATCTTTAAACACACATACACTTATATGTCATATATATAATGTATAACATACTCTTTCACTGTTAGTTAAATTCATACTTCTTAAGCTACACAAGAGCAGTTTCGGAGCATTTATCCTCAGTAAAAGTATAGAAGTCTGTATTATTTCATGTTTTGCTATTAATGTTTGAAATGTATAAGATTTTTTTCATTATTCCTATGGATAATGCGGCTTACAATAGTTAATATACGGTAATACAGTACGAGATGTATTGGTTTTATGTTTCGGCTCTTATGTTTGTTTGGAAAAAGATCTTTGTTTTTAATTTGTTTAGGGTAGTAAAAGTCTACAGAAAATTGCTGCTTATGATACAAAATAATGTTTATGCTTGCAATAAGCATATATTATATTATAAAGCTGAAGAATTGCTATCAGGACAAAGCGCTGCAGTGAATTCCGAGAATCAACACATTGTGTGTCCTAAAAATTAAAATAAGTATCAATGAAGTAGAGAAACATTTACTTTTGGTTCATCTAAAAACCTTAAATATGGGCATAACGCGGTTGCATACTTTTAATTTTTTTTTTTTATTTTCTCTTTGTTAGATATCCGTCTCAGGCAAAGTTCATATCGAAAATGTTGCCAGTATTAGTAGTTTTATTTTTAGTATTTTAGGACACTTGTTTTTCGAAGAATAATTTTTGAACTCCTCTTTTAATTATTTTAAAGATTGTTCTTCAAAACAAGAAACAGAGGCGATTAGATCACGTTGTTTAATATAACTAATTGTTAATTTAATTGGGTTTGATCCCCAATCGAGGATATGAATTATATAATATTTTTAATTTAAAAAATTAATGTGGAATGTGGAATGAAAAGTAGGGAACGGAACGGAGTCTTAACACTAGGTTCTTAAATTCTCTCTGCTGCTGTAAAGTTGACTTTTATTACTATGAACAAAGTTTTTAAACAAAGGAAAATTTCCAAAAAAAAAGATAACAGTGGAATATTATATATATATATATATATATATATATATATATATATATATATATATATATATATATATATATATATATATATATATATATATATATATATATATATATATATATATACATATATATATATATATATACATATCTATATATATATGCTAGCTCGCTATGAGTACTATAAGGTTATATTATTTATAGGAATGATGAAAAATTTTCCTGTACATTTTAAATTTTAATAGCAAAACTTAAAATAATACAGACGTTTATATTTTCACTGAGAATAAATACTTCAGAGCTGCTCATGTGTAGCTTAAAAAAGTTTGAACATATCTAACAAAGAGAAAATAAAAAAAAATGTTTTAAAAGTATGCAACCGCGTTATGCCCATGTTTAAGGTGTATTTTTAAATGAACCAAAAGCAAATGTTTCTCTACTTCATTGAAACTTTTTTATTTTTAAGACATTGTGTGTTGATTGGCGGAATTCAATACTGCGTTTTGTCCTGATAGCAATTCTTCAGCTTTATAATATAATTTATGCATATTGTAAGCATAAACATTATTTTGTATCGTAAGTTGTTTTCTGTAGACTTTTACTACCCTAAACAAATTAAAAACAAACATCTTTTTCCAAACAAACATAAGAGCTAAAATATAAAACCAATACATCTCGTACTGTATTACCGTATATTAACTATTGTAAGCCGCATTATCCATAGGAATAATGAAAAAATCTTATACATTTCAAACATTAATATCAAAACATGAAATAATACAGACTAAAAGTCTGTACTTTTACTAAGGATAAATGCTCCGAAATTTCTCTTGAGTAGCATAAGAAGCTTGAATTTAACTAACAGTCATAGAGTATGTTATACAGTATATTTTGGCAGTGTTTCATATAAATCCGCCGTTGCAACACATCTATTTATTTGTGATCTGTGTTCGAGTTGTTGACAAGATGCCATGTTTATATTTGTTTAATGAGAAAAGTTTAGTTAGATTGATACGTTACATTTAGCATCTTTTCAAAGTTACGTCGTTTAATTGGGTTGTTGAGGATGCTGTTTCTGGGTCTTCTATTTGTGAATCAATATTAAAATTAAGAATATCGTCATATTAATTTACTGATTTAGGTCCTTCTTCATTCTCACTGTGACACCCACTCCAGTACCTACCATTCTGTGTATCTTTTAATTGGGTATGCGATCAGCCAAACATATCCTACGAAGAGATCGTATCTCTACGGTATTCATCTTTCTTACATTCTTCTTCTGCAATACCCACGTCTCAACATTGCAGCTAAGGCACCGTTGACTCTGTTTCTGGCAGCATTACGCCTTTCCACATTCATTTTGTATCTTCCGTCTCTGCTAAAACATACTTCCCACATATACTACCTAATTCTCTTTTTCTAATGTCTTATCATTTACACTGATCTTGCACTCTGTCCTTTACTATCTAATTAATCTGAAAGTTTATGGGAATGTATGGATGTTTGTTCCTCTTTCACACAAAAGTTGCTGAGTTGATTTACATGTAACCTATTGGCTATAGTCTGTGTAAGTACTTTAATAGCAGACAAGTAGCTGAATGTATTCAACTACTTTAACAAACACGTATTTAAATATTAATTTCAAAAAATGTTAGTGAAATAAAATGTAGATCAAATTAATAATTCTACTTTGCATAATTACAGAATTATACAGCAATTTTATTAAAGAAAATTCAAAATTGAATGTCACAAACGAGACAACCGTGAAATTCGCTCGAACGAAACAAGTGAATGCAAATTATCATTGCACTTTTAATTCAGAGCCGACTGCAGAATATTTAAAAAGATTAATTATACAGAATTTATTATAATGATTTTGCTTTATATAAATTATCAAACGATGCGGCTATATTTAGAATATTATATTTCTTTAAACATAAGATCAGTATTCATTTTAGTAAACCACGTTAATATAGAGAATTAGTTGTTTACAAAATTTAAGCACTCTTGTTTACGGAGGATCTCTGTAGCTATCAAAATGTTTTTATTTATTTAACAATTTTATAGAAAGTATACAAAGTACACAGTGATGTCATCATATAAAATATATTCTGTGATAGAGATTTCAATGAAAGTTCCTAATTCGCACGCTATAGCTTCAAACTGTAGTATATAGGCAGAGGGAACCTAGTCAGAACACTCCGTTCCCTACTTTCTGCCGAATTTTCTACACATTGTGTGTTAAGTTGCGAAACTCAACGCCATAATCAATAATTATTAATATGTGATAGTTATTAATAAAGTTAACACAAACTTATCTCTCTTAATAAGTACCAACTAGCTTCTTTATCTGGATACAATATCGCCTGTCGCGCGACTCTAAACTACATGAGCACTACCAGCAAGTGTACCACAAAGTATATCATGTTTTGAACCATCGTTGTGACTAGAGGTTCTGAAATATGTATATAGCTTCTTATAGCCGTGTGATTCCGGCTTAGAATAGGATCACCGTGGTACTGATGGTGTCGTAAGAGGCGACTGAAGTACGAGTGGAAGAGTCATGTTGTCAGCAATGGCAACACGCATGTGCAGACTCGACCGGATTGTTACCACCCCCGGAATTTAAAACCGGCGTTAAATAGTGGCTTTGGTCACTGCGTTTCGCATTGGGTAATGCCGGGCCCCGGTGCCCATTCACCTTACAGACCGGCAAACCTCCTGAAGCTCCACGGGGCCGTGGGCGGTGGTGATCACTTACCATCAGGTGACCCGCACGCTCGTTTGCCGTGTCTTTTCCATAAAAAAAAAATATCCTGCACATTGCAGGGTAGGCAGAGGAAATCTGGGAACCTATTGTTGAGTCCGTCCGTGCCCATTATGACACGTTACCGACTTCCTGTTGAATTCTGAAGGCGTTGCGTGATAAGTGGTGGAACTCAGCACCACATTGCCTCGTTGCAAGAGCAAGGTAATGAAAACATTAATTACTTCATTCTGTCGAGTGAAGATCGAGCCTAGAACCTTCAGCGTTTACAATTGCACACGAAGAAACACTTTATTTTATAATTAAAACTCAATTAAAACTCATAAATTTTATTAATATGAAGAAAATTGAGGAATATATGTTTATCTATACTTTTCTGATGTATTTCATATTGCTAATAAATTTTCTTACTATATAAGAAACATTGTCGTCTATCGCATTTTGTATCGAATCAGTAAAAGAAATAATCAAACTATAAGTTTCCCAAAATTATATAATACTAAATATAAGCAATTAATCAAGTTAAAGAATCTTATTTAAAATAATACATTCTTTATGATTGAACAGTTGTAATAAGTTCGAATGCTAAGGTATTGGAATTACCTAGCAAGTTCACAAAATTACCACATTTCAAATAATCGAATTAAAAATAAATGAAGAACATTTATGACAATTAATAATAAATATACTCAGTAGATATTGGAGTGGAACACCTTATTACTGAATTATCACAAGTAATATAGTAAATATTCAAAGAAATAGAAAAATCACATAAAAATAAATATTTCACTAAAAATATATCCTGATATTTGAAGAAAACTCTTAAATTTAACAAAAAAATACAAAGTAATGTGTTGTTACTATGTATATTATGTAACAGAATATAACCAAGCTGGCAAATTTAGTATCTTTATTTATGCATCATCCAATTTCCGCAACACCTTCATACTCATATATATCACCGGATCGTACTAAGAACTTTGTGTACAGTTTGTTCATTCAATAATACTTTATTTTAAATTAAGGAAAGGAAAGGAAAATCTCACAAAGAGGCCGGGACAGGTTGTGGGTTCGATCCCCACTTGAGGAAATGAAATATTTAATATTTTCATTTCTTTGCTCTGGTAACAAGGCAAAGGCGTTGAGTTCCGTCACTCAACACGCAATACCTCAAATTCGGCGGAAAATAGGAAACGGAAAGGAGTGTCTTAAGTTTCCCGAATTCCCTCTATCTACCTTCCCATGGATGAGACATAACGTAAAGCTGAAAATTCTAATGGAAAATTCAAGCAAGTAAAGTAATAGTTAGTTTTTAGAAAAATAATTAGAAAAATCTTATTGAGTTTTACTAAGACAATTTTATATATCCAATAAATGAATGCAATAGTTTTTGACGTTTTAGTTTAAAATATTTCAACTACTTTTCGCCAAATTTGAACTCATAACTATCTAACTTGTATAATTGCATTTTCATTAAACTTTGGCTTATATAAAAGCATGTATTGAATATTTCATCCAGCTTCAAGAAGCACCCTAAACACAGATACGATGAAAATTTTCACTATAAAAGTTATAGAAACCTACAAAGTTAATCACTGTCAGACAATTTCTCATGTATGATATATAGCTTTAACGTTATTATTTATATGTCATATTAAAATTTAAGATTTATTGAAAACAAACAAACTTTATCTCAAAATAGAGAGTCAACTATATTTTAATGTATCCATTTTTTTAGATTCAAGTTGTATTTTGCATATTTCATGGTGCCTAAATATGCAGAATACAACTATACAGAGCATTTAATGTTAAAACCACTTCCGTTCTTACTTACCGACAAATTCTTAGGCAATTGCGTGATAAATGGCGGAACTCGAGGGGGTACTTTGTTTCCTAACCTGAGCGAAGAAATGAAGAAACTAAATACGCAAAAGGCAAACCGCGGCGTTGAGTTCCGCCACTCAACACGCAATGCGTCAAATTTGAAAAGTGGGGAACGGAAGTGGAACGGAGTGTC
>DWMZ01006542.1:0-10269 GCA_018249855.1 Eueides tales michaeli | reverse complement strand
ACACTATCCAAAGTTTCCTGGATGTGACAAGGTATGTCTCGATACTTATCATACTTCATGTCCAAAACTGTACCATCCCTTTTAAAATTTTCAACTTCTTGCGCCATTTTCTGCAGGACTTGGTCTGTAGCTGTTGTAACATATAAATAATGTAAATTAGTAATAAGTATAATAAAATAAGACATTCGTGTTTTTTTTATATATTACCTGCACTCTTGACATTTCCTCTCTCACTTTGCACGTAGGGGTGTGAATCAAAGATTTTTACAGGCCATATTGATTTCATGCCGAGTTTGTTCTTATGTTTCTTGCCAGATATATGAGTCTGAAAAAATAATTTATTGATTAATTTTCAGAAGTTATTTAATGTTCTAAATGTTGACAATATTGTAAAACAATTGGAAAGTGACTATAACTATACACAGAATGGTTGTGATTCTATACTTAGAAGTATTTAGGTAAGATTTTACCTGCAATACACTCTCCCCGCTGCACATTGCCGCACAGGGGTAGCACAGATATATCCACTTGCCCGAAACATCGCGCCCGCGGCGTTCCACCATGCATCGATAGTTTCCATCATCGGTCTTGATCTTCAGACTATTTAAATGCTCTTGAAATTCTTGCTCGGCCTGAAAAGTAATATTAAAATCAATCAAATGTCCGCCAAAAATATGCCTTGATGTTAAAAAGGGAGTAATATAATGTAAATAAAATACATTGCTAGGAGTATAATGTAAACTTAACATTTTACAATCAGTATAACATAATCAATATAAACACTTGGTGAAAAAAATAAAAATAAAGAAATCCTTTTATTTCTGAATAACATTAATACATAACATTTATTTAAATATACATATACTTTCGCGTAAATTCGTTAAACAGGCGATCATATAGAACTCCGCTCATATAATAGAATATTAATTACACTTAGCTTTTGAGTACATACTTACCGATAAATAATCCATAAATGACATCACCCACTAGATTGAATTAAGCACAGCAACAGTAATAGTAATTTACCGTATATAACTTTACATGGTTACGACACCAATATATATTTTTTTCATAATTTATATAGTAATTTTATCTAAGGCCGCAACTTTTTGTTTATTAAAAATGTATGAGCCAATTTCTAAATCTTAATCGACTTCAAAACTGATTTAGACACTTTTATATGGGTCCTATATATAGATTGCAGTTGGGTTTGTTCCTAAGAACTTTTATAAGGAGCAGTCTCAGGATCACAGGGAAAGCAAAGTAAATTTAATGTCAAGGTGCTTCCTTCCGCGCTCGCCACTATTATCAACATCTTAACATTGCATATTGTTTGGAACTCATAGTTGTGACAAAGTGTGTATCTATATATAGATACAACAAACAAATTATGCTTTGAAGATGAAATCAATATATTTCTTTAAACAATATATGAAATATTGAATCTACATGAAGATATATAAATACCCTTATTAAAAAGAAAATGTAAAATTCAACAAGAACTGTTGAATAGATGTAGTCCATGTTTTAGTCCTTTTTTTTAATCAATATCATATTTTACACCTGTACATAGAATATCTTGCCAAATTTTGTTTATATTTAACTTATCTTACCTTACTATCATATCTTATTCTCTTCTTATTACCATATCACAATCATTTATTACTTAAAATTAATAGCCAAAATCAATAAGAGCATAATATACATTTTAAAGAGTAAAAGTAAAGTAATAGACTTATTACAGTAATAATATAATTTAATAACTAATTTTATAATATTATATATTGAACTATTGAAAAATAATGAAAAATTATCTTACCTTGGTGCAATTAGTAACTTCTTGTTCTAGTTTCCTTGGGACTTCAATAACAGTATCTTGATAACCCTCCGCACCGGGAGGGCAATCGGGTAGTTCCATATTTACGCACTAAGCACTTAGCTTATGACCAATCTTTTGATCATAAGCTATTATCACTTTTAAAATATCTTATTTTTTCTTTTGATTCTTCTATCAGTTGCACTGGAAAATAAACCAATGTAATAGAATGTTTTGTTAAAAAATACTAAGATTATAAAAAATGTTAGTTCATACTTACATAACAACTTCAAAAGGAATACTTACACAATACATGCATCAGTAAGGTCACTATAACAAAATGCACATAGGCATTTCAAAAAGTATTTTTTTCTGATTGGAGATTATTTTAAATTTGTTATGCACTACAATTAGTGTTCAAATAGGTTTACAATTTATAAGCAAAAATTTTCTTTTCTTTTCTTTAAAAAATGAATTAAATATATAACCTAAAAATTTTTTTTTCGTTTACATGGTAAAAAATATTTTTCCATTAAATAATAATTGGGATAGGGGGAGGCATTTAAGTATGGAATATGGAGATTTATAAATGGTAGGTACTCACCTCCGCAATATCCATTTAAATATACACTCACTACTTATATTATTTGTAGCATTGTTATTTATTTCAATGTGTAAATAACCCGGCAAAGATGAAATAAGACGATTCATGTAGTATCCAACGTTGCATTAATTAATAAGTACTTAGGGAGTCCAAAAAATGCGATGTCAGTAATCTCAGTTACACTTTATTAATATTATTATACGTTTTTCATAAAATGAAAATTATATGAATTCCAATCAAAAGGATAATAAATATACTGCACCTGTCAAGTTTTTCTGGCGTCCAATCAATCCGTCGACGTTAAAAAACTAAACACAACCCATATAAATTAATAAGTATAGCTAACGTTTTATTTATAATTGAGTTTAAAATTAGATTTATAGTGACATAGTAAAGAAAAACAAAGTTTCAAATGCTAATATGATAAATTGGTTGTACCACTTTATCACATTTACAAAGTACAATTGTAATGACAAAACGTCGCCATTTTTGCAACACCACAGATAAATAAGGCCGTTCTCTGAATTATTAAAACAACGTACTAAGTCCGTTTTCCAAATTATCAAAACAGTAGAAACGACGTTTCAAATGCTAACGTGAGGTTCGATTTAGTAAGCGCGGCAACATTTGTCAGCTGTATTATGCCAGACCTCTTGTGAGTGTGCTTACGAATTCAACAAGTTAAACATAACCGAACAGAGCATTTTTTGATATAAAAATGAGTGCAGTATGTGGTGTAGCCGATGAATATTGTAAAATTCTTGTATTTCAAGCATTTTTCGTAATCGAGGAAAGTGATGATAGTGACATTGACGTGGAACTTCAAAGTAATGTCAATGCCTACGATGATAACGCTCCGACCCGTCAGTACTGTAAGCACTAGTCAAGTCACATGTAACGTCAAAGTTACACGAATTTTACCGCATCTGTGGTACGCTATATACGCAGTTTTGATAATTCGGAAAACGGCCAAAATTTTAATCATAGATTGAAAGCCCTAGTAGAACTCTCACCTGGAAACACTTGTGGATGAACCCAACTCAACCGCGATCGCAATTAAAAAATAAGATAAATGACGGAAGTTGATAGCGCCCGATTGATTTATTATATTATATTCATAGCAAAAAATAATGCTGCTTAGGGTCAACGCTGCAGATATAAATTCAATTTTCATTCTCCAAAAAAGAGCCGTCAGGTCTATTTATAACCTATAAACTCGCTGCGTAATGTTTTTAAAGATGCACATATTCTTACTGTTTCTTCACAATATGTTTATTATAATATTCTATTTGTCCAACAACATATTGAACTTTATGGTTAAACAGTGACAGACATACAATAGAATGAAGTAATAAAAATAAGCTTGCGAAGTCTATTTTTCGACCCTCGAAGCTTAATAAATCTTTTATGGGTATGAATATACATTTCTATAATAAAACTCTACTATGTATCCTAAGCTTACTGCCGAATAAATTATAAGTAATATTGTAAAAAATACTAAAATGAAAAAGTTTTTTAAACTGTTCAAAAATACTTACAGGACAAAAATGACGAATTAACATCTATTAAGTGTCATGCATTATAAGCATAAAAAAGAGCCACTGTTGAGCATGTTTGTTGGTAAATGGCAACAAGATTGATGAAATCACATTTGTCTTATTTTCTAAAATGTTGTACGCCCATTATTTAATTTTATATAGATACTTTAAACATAATTTAACTTATATGGCATAAATTAGGTAATAATATATTAGAGACATAAAATACGCTATCGTCGAGCTATCTAGAATGTATTGGCGCAGGAGCACAAGCGTGCGACTACAAATGCGACAGGTTGTGGGTGCAATCACTACTAGACGAAATGAAATAATTAATCTTTTCATTTTTCTCTCTAGCAATAAGACTTAGCACGGCTGTGCACTGAACGCCTCAAATAAGGAAATTGACGGAAAAATGTAAGCTAAAATATCTAAATGAGAACGGAGTGTCTAGGCAGTAGGCTCCCCCTGTCTACCCTGATATATGTGAGATACAGCATGGAGTGCCGTCGAAAAAATATAATTATAATGCAGTGTATTCATATCAAGTGGCGAGGCGGTTCGGGCACGTCGATAGAAAAAAGTGCCTTCTTTTTTAAAGTAGGTATAATATATCGCCAGGGCAGGAGAGATATACTTATTTAAAACAATTTTTTTCAGCTTCACGCTGTATCCGGCAATATGGCAGGATAGGCAGGGGGAATCTGAGAACCTAGTGTTTAGACACTCCGTTCTGTTCCCCACTTTTCTCCGAATTTGAGGCATTGCGAGTTGAGTGGCGAACTTAACGCCGCGCTTTGCCATGTAACCAGAGCAAAGAAATGAAAACATTAAATATTTAATTTGAAAATATTAACAGTGTTAACAGTCACACTTTTGTGCCCCTGCGCCATGACAGGCTTCTTTTTAATAAATAAATTATGCTCATTATAAAAATGTATTTAAACTACAAAACAGCATGCCAACAAAATTAATTGAATATTGAATTAATTTAAAAAAAATGTTACGCACTTAAATATCAAAAGATTTATTACCATTTTAATCATTCTAAATAGTTTGGGTGGCTAATTTTTAGGTGTTAATCTATAGAGGCCATTCACCGAAAATTACGGGGTCTAAATGCTAATGAGTCTCAAAGAAGCCTCTAGCTATTGTAGCCTGCAGCCATCCAAGCGCGGACAGAGTCGCGTGCACGATGATTCGGCTCGGACGTTCGCGGACCGTTGTTTGCGCAAATATTTTAACACCAACAATTTACGTTCTTGCCATTGTTAAATTAGTAGTTGGTATAGAATATGGAATCCCCATTGAAATTAAGCTCTGGGACTCCAAACGGACTCCACTGGCTCACATGGTTGATGTAACAAACGAATTTGGTATAAAAGTTCTTGCGGAACATAATTTTTTAAATGATAATAATATTGCATTTTCGCCCTATGGATTAATGGGAATATTAGTAGCTCTATACGAAGGGGTTGATGGTGAATCTTCTTATCAAATCCAACGGAGTATGCAGCTACCATGGAACAGGAATGCAATGAGAATTGGATTTCGAGATATACATCGTACACTCAAAGTGAGTCATTTTATAAAACAGAATTCTTATCTTATTATATGAATATACAAATTAAAAACATTCATTGTTCTCTGAGTAAAAAAAAAGTTAATAAAAAGTTCAAAATTCTTAAAAATACCTAAGATCTGACTTTATTTATCTTCATGAAATAAAGATTTGATTGAAATATAATGATAAAATATAATCAGTATTTAATTTTAGTAGTTTACGTAGTAAAATTTTGATGTTCTACAGATCTTAATGTTATTTATACGTGGAAAATATCCATAGTACCGCTAGAAAATCATCAAGTTTAGTCGAATTTTATGACTTAGGTCAAACTATTTTATATTTATTTACCAGTATATTTTTTAATATATTATTTCTTACTATTTTAAATTGCACACTATACCAATAATAATAACGCGCCACAAATATTGCGAAAACCACAATATTTTATACTTAGGTATAGTGCTTCTCGTTTCTAGTACAAGACTATTTTAATAATCAGGAGTAGGTACGTAATGACGATTTATTATGTACTTATTATTGAAAAAAAATCGTATTAACGTTAATAGATTGTTAAAGGGTTACGTGTTATTAAAAAATTATTATTTTTTATAAATAAAAATAGACTTTAGTTTATTTTTTGCTTTCAGACATACTTCGTGCCAGAAGAAGGATTTTTGGCTGGATTAGCTTTGAATAATGAAAATGTCACGTTTAACGATAGTTATAGAAATATTCTACGATTTTATGGGTTCGATTTAGAAAGTGATAACACAACTACATCAACAAGTAACGTAACCAGTACAACACAATCTCCGCAAAGTAATGTCTCAAGCTCAATAGAAAACGTTCCTGGTCGTGAAGATGTTGCAACTCAAACTACAGAAGGTACAAGAGAAGAAACAACGGTCAATCCTAATGTAGAAACTATAGCTGATTTAGACCGAGGCCAGAGTACTGAAAGCACTTCTACCATTCCATCATCTACAGTGACTGGTTCACCAATAAGTTCAACGGAATTAAATGTCGATAATAAAGAAAACACACTAATAATAGAGACCGAAACCATGAGTTCTTCAACGGAACCAGTATCAACTGTCACAAGCTCAGCCTCTGAATCTACAACTACTTCTCAAACAACTGCTAGTCAAATATCTACAGAGAGCATTGATATAAGCCTTGGATCATCTGTAAATATTGAAACTGAAACATTAACAACTCAAATATTGACATCTGAAATGATTACATTGTCTACTAATGCTGAAAGTCCGACGATGTCCACTTCAGTAACAGAAAGTCAAACGGTAGAAACAAGTACATCTGACACTGGTTCAAGTACAGCAGATACTACCATGCCGACCACAACTCAAGGGATCGAGACTCTTGAACGCCGGAAGAAATCTGTAGATTTCCTATTCACAAGCCCGTCATCATATGCAGATGATTATTTGGTATACAGATCTTTCGATATCGGCGTTGAACTTCCTGAACAAACTGTTGATGATAATATGTTTTTAGTTAATGGCCTTAGAAATATTCAGGTACATCTTTATAATTAAAAATAACAAGTTCGCAAGGGTTTTAACTTTATAAATTTCTTTATATTATACAATAACTTCTTAGTATCGAAACAACTTGAACGCCTCTATCGTAATATTTTTTAGGTAACCTACATGCAATATGATTCAATGTTGGAATACGCGTATCTACCGCATCTTGAGGCATCTGCACTGCGATTACCTCTAGACAGCGATCGCTATTACTTGCTCGTGGTGTTGCCTTTAAGAAGAGGTTCCGGAGAACTAGCAAGACTTTTAGGTCGAATGGCACGGGAATCCGATCTCTCTGATATTTACTCAGTTTTGAGACCGCGACGCGTGAAAGCAGTGGTACCCAGCTTTACCGTCAAAGGCCATGTTACCCTTACAACGGACTTGCAGAAGGTAAGCTTTAAAAACAAATTGTGTGTTCCTATCATGTAATTACGAGTACACTTCTTTATAAACATATAGCCATGTTATTGAGCGCGACTCTAGCTATAAGTGGCCTGAATTCAAAAATATATTTCATTGTGTACAAACAATGAAATATATATTTTTCTCTGCCTATTGCCTACATTATAATATAGATATGTATAGGTAAAAAAATAACCGTATTAAATCTACACGGTAATCAGGTTACGAATGACCATCTTGAGTGCTCCATACCGAACTGGTTTTAAATGCAGTAAATTTTGCTTATGATGTTCTTTTTTTATTAAAGCGTATGCCAATTAAGGACAGTAAAAACTCTTGGTGTGTAAAATATTAAAATAAATATTATCATGTATCGTTGAAGCGACATTACGTTACTGCTAATTTGTATTTTAAAACTAGTTCTCATTTCTATGAAACCTCACGAAGACGAAGACTGTGAAAGTTGTATTAAGAAATAAATAAAAAATCCAGGTACTATTTTGAATTTATATTTTGTAGAGCAGATACAGATAATATATTTTCCTGAATTATTAATATGTATTCTCTCTGTAGTATGATTTTAAATACCAGGAATTAGTCAATTAACTTTGTTTTTAGTTCTGCTTATAGACGATAAGGACTTGACTAAAATAACTCAAATGATTGCTTACATTAAACTAACAAGAAAACAATAATCACTATAGCTGGGCATACGCGACGTGTTCGAGCCGAGGCAGCACGACTTCAGCCCCATGACGCCGCAGCTCGGGGTGTATGTACGCAGTATAGAGCAAGCTGTGTCCGTGGCCATACGAAAATATCAACCTGATGATATCAAAAATAGTAAGTGTATTTGTTGGATATATCTTAAAAAAAACCTTTGTTGGAAATAAACACATTAAATTTTGTTGCTAATCAATGACAGGACTAAACTAGACTCACAATCCTCATATTTGGAAGATACGCTTATATCAGTAGCTTCTACTAAAATTGTATAGGTATTTGTTACGTGTTTGGAGAAGCCATTGTAGTCATTTACTTCAAATAAAGATAGACAGGGTATAAGGTTACGGTGTGATCCACATAATTAGCGGAGGACGAGGTGCGTGGGACTACAAGACCGGGGCCACTCGTCACGCCTCGCCACCTACCCAATCCTTGAACGACACTAAAATGCTCTAAATATTTACTGGAATATTTTATTGTAAGGTGTGGCTAATTAAATGAAGTGTATTTGTCTAAATAACTTATATCTTTCACTTGTATCTTTGGGACGTCATCTATAAGTAAAATCAATATATCATGTGAGAGGAGACAATTCTGTGCATTAAATACTTATATAATAAAAAAGGTAATTAATGTATAGTCAGTCAAGCCAGACTTTAAGAATTATGGATATAACACGTGAAGGTGAGATCCTGCAGCGGCACAAACGTGCGAATGGAACATTTAATCTTTTTCTCGCTTTGGTAAAGGCTCGAGAATTCAAAGATTAGTGGACGTGACGAATGTCTCAACGCTAGATTCTCAGTTTCGCTTTGCCATAGGTATTAGGTAGTATAAACGAAACTGGGTATCTAGCTATGTGCGGGTGTCTTAAAATTTACGCCTGATATAGAATCTCAGGGCATCAAAGGAAAGTTAGGAATGTTGACTTACGCGACCGCTCTCCATAATATAAAGAAATATTTAATATTTTTAATGTTTCATTTCTTCGCTGTGATAATAAAGCAAATACGCGGCGTGGAGTTCCGCCACTCAACATGCAATGCCTCAAATTCGGCGGAAAGTGGGGAACGGAGTGTTAACATTACTCCGGCATATGCGGGATACAGCGTGAAGCTGAGATAAGAGTCAATAGGCAGTGTCTATTTTTCATACAAAATGTTTTTTAAGTTAAATAGTGCCAATAGATGGGTACGAGTATTTAAACATTACAAAAATATTAAGTCGAAGATCAAGAACGTATAAGGTCATAATCGAGTTTTAAAAGGTAATTTTGTATTTTTACATTAATTACTTAAATTTAATATATATATATATATATATATATATATATATATATATATATATATATATATATATATATATATATATATATATATATATGCATAAAATGTATGATGAAATGTTGAGACTTGCCATGGCGTATCTGATATTTTCAAATTGAATTATTAATGTTTTTAATGTTTTCATTACTTCGCTTTCGCAACAAGGCAATGCGCGGCGTCGAGTTCCGCCACTTAATATGCAATGCGGCGGCGGGAACGGAACAGAATGTCACTAAGTTCGGAATAGAGTAACACTAAGTTCTCAAATTCGCTCTGTCAACCCTGCCATGTGTGGAATACAGCGCGAAGTTGAAAATAAACAATTTTTTTACACTGTGTAGATAAGTTCGTAACCAAGCTATAATTACATTATAACTTGGTTAATTATTACAAGTTATAATTAAGTACATGAGCACTCTATATATTATGAACGTAATCGTGCTCTTAACGACTTATATAAAATTGCGTACATCACTTTACCCTCGTTTTACGGTCTAGGACCAAGATAATTAATGTCAAAAGAATGCTTAAAATGTATTACCAAGTGGTGAGTGGGCACAGGCCACTTCCATTGTTTCTCACTGCAGTGGCGCAACACGGCGACACGCGCATTTGAATCCATTGATGCGCCACGCGGAGCCACCTGCATTATAGAAATTTCATAGCATCGACATTACGACCTAAATGCCTAATCGAGATGGAAATTATGATCAGATAGGCAAGCTTTTCAATTACATCAAT
>DWMZ01006541.1:0-10270 GCA_018249855.1 Eueides tales michaeli | reverse complement strand
TTTTAAAATTATTTCTTGGTAATTTTTTTGTTACTAGTATTTCTAGGGTGGGCACAACACTACCCTGGGGTGGACACGGCCCACCTGGACTTTCCTAATCCCATGTCTTTGTGTATCTACCTCAGGAATATCCTTTCGTAAAAATGTAAGTAGTTGGCTTTTTTTTTAATTGACTCGATAAAGTAACAACTATTGATATATTTAAAGACCTTTTTTCGACCGTCCCCACGTTTTTGTAGTTGATCACATAGAGCAATTATGTTGATCGGTGGTGGAACCCAATTCTGTTTTTCACCATCACCTACATGTCAAATTTCAACTTTCTAGCTTCTTTTTTTGCGTTTCTATATAAAGCACTTAGTAACGGATGATTTTTATTTTTATAGATTATTTTATTAATGTAATATTATTATACTCACATCAACATCCTGCCCTTCGGGCATAAACGAAAAAAATTTCGGTCGTCTCGAACTCTTTTCTTCACAAGAAGCACAAACCAATACTATAACTAGCATATAAATAAATAATAACATTTTACTAATCAAATTTACACAACACTATTGAAATATTAGCTTAAAATATTTTTTATGTTTCCTCCGTCATGCCATTCGATGATTTGATCGTAAGTGGTATTTTACGCTGCATTTACAGGCACGGTGTAGGAAACAAGTGAGCACGTTTCCTCGCATTGTTACTATAAAATATAACAGCTTAGCTTCAACCAAATGTGATACAGAGCATTTAATAAATAGACTTGGCAAGGGAAAAATATTATTTTTTAATGTATACATTTTATTATATTAATCGTCTGGAACAGCTTCTTGCGTACGCATATTGTAGGAAAATTTAATTGTCATGGGTTAGTATTTTTGTGTGATATTATAGAATATTTATATTTTATATGTGCTTAGGTGAAAGATTCATTAAAAAAACTTCAAACGCTGTTTTGTAGAACCAAATCATTTTTTGTTTTATTTAAGTTTGATGCTGTAAACCGCATATACCAGGGTAGACAGAGGACGGAGGAGGAGGACGAGAGACGGGCCTCAACGACAAACGGGGTCCGCCCCCTGCTCGCTTCGCTCGCCAACCCCCATTCTCGATCACCTTTTCTTCCAGCTTGCACTCGATCAATCAATATCAATTTTCTACGTCAACAACTATTACACAAAAAAATCGTACAAAACAAAAAAGTATTTTATAGAATGGGGGGGGGGGGTTATAGAATAGAGAGACTTATGTGATTATCTAATATAATTTCTACATTTATATAATCCCTAAAAAAGTTCAGTTGTTCTTTTAACCAGTCACCGGCCTGACTAGACTGATATAACAATCTTAATTTAAAACTATGTGATCCGTACACATTTAGTAGGTACACTTTTTTTTTATAATTTTAAATGATAAGCTTATTATCATATTCTTTACTCTGTTAAATGTTACTTTTAATATATTATCACGGTGTGTGCGCACACGTGTGGCTCAAAGTAATGACTTATTTAAATCGTACCAATTTAAAGGAATTATGCTGTCATTTTAATGGGTAATATTCACCATAACCGAGACACCTTTTACTTAGAAAGCCATTGTTTACGAAATTGCTATGAAACAAATGCAAGCTCAATCCTAATTTTTACAATTCTTGTTTGTGGTAAAGAACAATTAAATAGATGTTATTGTATATAAAATACATACTCACTTTTACCTGCGGTTTCGTCCCCATGGACATAACTAGTATTTACCGAGGCAGGATGTTCAATAAATTAAACACTTAAGATTTTTAACATATGCACAAATTACTATTCTCTGCAGAATTTCACTACTGTAGAAGATAACGAAAGTACTACGATATCAAAAAATATCTGACATTACTCTCGGATGAGTGTTATTATTCTTGGTTAGATGAAAAAATGTTTTTTGTTTATAAAAATATGTTTTACGTCACGATTAAAATCGTGATTTAGTTTCTCATGTAAGACTTATCTTTGTTGTTTATTTTTTTCATTTAACATACATATTGGCTTCTCTTCATATTTACATCCTGCAATAATAATTGTTTCATCGCGGCGATGAGAACATTTTATGGAATTTCAATTAAAATTCACAACTATACATCGAAAAAAAATCCCAGTCACCAAACAATTCAACAATATAATAAATAATTTAATTCTCGAATTGTCTGATACACAGCCTTTCTCGATAAACACATTGTTCAGGCTTATAATAATAATACCTATAAAATAGTATTGAACTGCTTGAACTATACGTATGTATATTTATTTTATTTTAATGAAATCAAATAACGGAAAATTCACAAAACGTTTAGTTTTTAGCCGTGTAAGTCTCGCGTCCCCGGAAAATCCGGGATAAAATATTGGTTCACAGCTCCCTCTATCCTCCAGTGAAAGTATCACAAAATCGGTTCAGCTTTTCCGGAGGTTAGCGAGTAGAAATCTGATAAAACAGAAAGACAAAAAGACAACAATTTTAGATGTGCTTTGAAATTGTGAAAATAACTAAATGCACTTTAAATAACACAGTTAACGGTCATCAAATGAATATAAAAAGTATATTTTGTTTTTTTGAACTAAGAAACGATATTTTTCCAAGTCTTGTTCAAGAAGTTTGGTATATTTAGGGCTCCGTATCTCAAAAGGAAAAGAATCTCAAAGAATGACCGTGTTGTCGCTCTGACAAGAAGGACAACAAAGTGATCTTCCGTCCTTTGTCCGCCCTTTTAACCTTTTAATAATATTAATATTTTTGTCCCCAATTTTGTTATTTTGGTCCTAAGACTAACTTTTGAGCTAAATGCATCATCCAAGCTATTTATAAATAGAGTAACATTCTTATAAGATGGTGTTCGATATAAATAAACTTTTTTTATTTCCATAAGCATCATTTTGGTTGTAATGGCTTGACTTAAACATATTAAAATAAAGAATGTTGGTTATAACTGGCACTTTGCTCAACCAGTCACACAAAACTCGAACATCAATTCTGTAAGATAATCGTTTCAACAATATTAAAAGACAATCATAATTACGCGTAACACTTCGAATGTTAACATGATAGATTTTTAGCCCAACATAAGATTCAAGAAAACCGTTACAATATTTGGGAGTGCAAACTTGCTCGTCCGATACTGATATATCTTCAATATTTACAATCATATTTTTGTCAAAAAGTATATTTATTAATATTTTTAACGTAAGTGCATAACATTGTAAAAATAATAATTAGTTTTAATTTTATAAGTCTTCTCAAGTCTAATTCTTGTAAAATCGTGTCGCAAAACTGAGGTGAAAAATTATGGTCGTTTTCCAAATTGTGCACACCAACGTGAGGTATAATTCGTGTTTATAATATTTTATAATTCGTGGTTGTGTTCACAGTACTGACCGGTCGGAGCGTTAGCATCATGAGAATTGACGTTATTTCGACGTTCCACGTCAATATCACTATCATCACTTTCTTCGATTGCGGAAAATGCTTGAAATACTAGCATTTTACCATCTTTATCGGCTACACTACATACTCCACTCATGTTTATATAAAAGAATGCTCTGTGTTCGATTATATTTAACTTGTTGAATCAGTACCGCCGAATTTTGGCCGAATTACTAATACTGCTAATAGACGTTGGCGTGCTCACTAAAACGGAAACCACGATAGTATTTCAAACGTTGTAAGTGCTATTTGCACAATTCGGAAAATGGCCTATGTATTTAATTACTTTAGAGACTTCATTATTTCGAATATGAATAATTAAGTTGTAGATTTGATTTCTGCAAATTGTATATGTTTTTGTGTTGTGAAGTAAAAAAATATTAACGAAACTAATACAATAAATAAGCATAATTGTTAAAACATTATAAGAAAAAGAATACATTACAGTTAAAAAAGCTATAAGAGTAATTAAAATTAACTTGAATACATTAAAAAATAAATATCTAAACATTAAAAAGCTAGCCAATTTCATGGCTTTTAAATTGGACAGATCTTCCCTATTAATCTCAATCTTGAAATGATTTCCTTTATTTCTCCTTTTATCTGTATTCTTGTATGTTGCCATTTAATGTCCAACAATGAGAGTATTAATTTTATTTGTCGTTCGATAATTTGACAAGAAGCTAAAATATGCTGCAAGTAAAATTTATATTTATGTTGCAGATAACTTCACGCTGTAGCTCTCACATGTCAGGATAGACAGAGGGAACTTGGGAACCTAATGTTAAAACACTCCGTTCCGATTCCACTTTCCGCTGAATATTTCATTTCGCCCCGATGACAAATTTATAATTGTGGAATGTAAATATTAAGAGAAGCCAAAAATATTTAAACTAAGTAGATCTATATGTATGTGTGCTAAATATTAAAAAAAAAACAAAACAATTTGCCTAAAGCTTATCGTGGAACAGGGCCACGAGCGTGTGATCGTAAGCGACAGATTGTGGGTTCGATCCCCACTAGAAAAAGTGAAATAATTAATACTTTCAAATTAAATGTTAAATATTATCATTTCTTCGCTCTAGGGCAAATCGCGGCGTTGAGTTCTGCTACTCAACACACAGTGCCACAAATTCGGCGAAACATAAAAATGATAAAAAATACAAAAATTTAAATCAATAGGTACGTAAAAAACTGTGACGAATTTATTTTTATTTAAAAAAAAACACATTTTTGACTGATTAGGACAATGTCAGATTAGGATGAGTAATGTCAGATTTTATCTCGTATAGAACTTTTTCTATCTTTTACAATAATTGAAGGTAATTATTGCAGAGAGAATCTAGTAATATATACTTATATTATAAACTTAAAAAATTTGATTGTTTTGATATGAAACCCTACTCCACTAGTAACTGTTGTACTAGACAGATATTGTATTTTATGTAAATTAAACCTCGCAACCTTATAATAATTGTGTAATAACATTAATCGAAATATTTAAGGATTTCTGTATTGTATAGAATACAGCAAGCATCATTGTATCGAATACGATCATTAGTTTCCAATGAAAGATTTAGGTCATTATGGTGCAATTAGCAAACGCAATTGTAAACTACAAGGTTTGTTGTTCCATCTCACAGGAAAGATTATATAATATTTCATATAAATATTATATATTTTTTCTCATCTCTGGTAGACGAAGCCCGTCGTTTAATATGCAATACTTAGCGAAAATTGCAGCACGAGGTGTCTTACACAAGGTGTCTTACACCCTCTACCTTCATTGCTAAGCCGAAAAAAGCTAAAACGTATTTTTTTTTTGTCTTAAAACTCATATTTTATACGCCACACATTAATACTCGATTAAACCTTACTAAAATATCTTCCTCATACGATATCATCTCAGCGTGACGTCTAGTAAAAGTGGTTGTGTAATACAAACATAACATATGACAATGGTGTTTCCCCATGCGATTGTTCGGAAGCAAGCTTTGGAACCATTTGTATAAAGTATTGTAGCGGACCCGGAATCCGACAGTGACATCCGAGGGTCTTGGAAGATGGGTATGAAGATAATTTTTGTAGGCTTGCTGGTGGCGTGCGCGGCCGTCGACGGTGATTATATGAGCGATGGGTGCGTATTATATGAATTACATATATTGTATTATTGTGGCTTACTGTTAATTGTTTTTTTTTATTAATATGTGTATTTTACTTTTTTTTTAAATATTTCTCGATATGTTGATAACTTTATTGAGGCCTTTCATGCCGTAGCGGCATGAGTGATTTCAATGCGACAAGTGTGGGTTCATTTCTCACTCGAAGAAATTAAATATTTAATACTTTCAAATTAAATATTTGAAAGTATTGAATATTTAATGTTTTCAAATTTTCACGGTAACTAGACAAAGCGGGGCGTTGTGCAAAGTAATACATTAATTTCGGCGAAAAGTGAGGAACGGAACGGAGGATCTCAACAATAGAATCCTAGTATTTTGAAAGTGATATTCCACATTTAGGAAAGAAAAATACTAAATTTAAAAACATAAAAAATTGAACGGAGCTAGATTTGAACCCGCGTCTCTTGGAATCCGTCCAAGCGCTCGAACCAACTAAGCCATTCGTTCTCAACAAGCTCCGTCGAAGTTTTTATACGCTTGTTTTAGTTTATGTTTTTAAATTTAGTAATTTTCTTTCCTAAGTGTGGAATATCATTTTAAAAATAGTAAAAATATTTAATAAATAGCATTTTCTCTTGCCAAACGATCTCTGGGTAGCAGAAATTTGTAAAAATCTCCCTACAGAGATGCTAACAACGTAAATAAGTTGTAACAAGCGTATAACATTTCGATTGAGCTTGGTGAGAACGAATGGCTTAGTGGCCAGTGCGCGGATTCCAAGAGATGCGTGTTCAAATTCTACTGCGTTCAATTTTTTATACGTTTTTAAGTTTAGTATAATAGGGTCCTAGGTTCCTTCTGCCTACCTTTTGTATAGGATACAGCGTGAAGCTGAAAAAAAAATTTGGTCAGAACAGATAACTGCGTCTCAATAACAGTAAAAATAGATTAAGCGATACATATTATTAATTGTATGTCTATTTTATCTATAATATGCCCATAAATAAAGGTTCGTACCTAGTACCGGCTACCAAAGAACCGAGGATCAGTTGGCGGAGCCCTCGTCACGAATAGACAAGGAACGCGATGAGAGGGACAGCTCTGATAGAACACAACGGTTTGGAATATCAGGATTTGGTAGTACTGTAAGCATGAAAAAAATATATATTATCTTTACGCTGTATTCAGCATATAATGGGATCAGTGAGAATTTAGTGGTAAGACACTTTGTTCTGCTTTCTGCCCAATTTTCGAGACATTGCGTGTTATGTAAATAAAGTTCAACAGTGACTTTCCTCTTGTTACCAGAGCGGAGGTGGGAAGCAAACCTACAATCGTTGCGTTAAGTGTTATGAAAATTTTCATATTAAAATTACATGATACATATTTGTGTCTTATTATTTTAATTTTAATGTAAGAATTTGTGTCTTGTTAGCGACTTTTAAAATATATAAATATTACATTAGTATTACACATAAGGGTTCAAGAATGTGTCTGGAAGTGCTGTCCTAAATTCGGCGGTCAGTGGGGAACGGAAAGGAGTGTCTTAATACTAACTTTTCAAGTTTTATCTGCCTGCCCTGCCATTCGCGGGACACAAACAGCTTGAAGCTGGAAACAATCATATTAATAGACCGTAAGCGTAGATCGTTGGTCGACTGATTTAACAACAAATTACAACCATAAATCACCTTTCAAGATTTTTTTTAGGGTCCATATGGAGGATCTTCACCAGGTATCTATGGACCAGTCAAGATAGACTTAGGTGGAGTACTCTTAGGCTCTATACTAGGATTTGGAGCTGTTATAATTCTTCCTAAGATCATCAATGCCTTTAGCTATGGCTATGGAGGGTATGGAAGGAGTAAGTTTCATACAAATCTATTCTATTGTAACAATTAAACGGCAGGAATTATTGTTTTATATACGCGAATTATAAATGTGTGTCTATTTTAATATGTATTTTAAAATTTCACTATATAAAGGTCTACATAATAATCGGCGAAAAGTGAGGAGTAAAATTAACTTATTGAGAATGGAGTGTCCTAACACTAAGTTTCCCGATTCCCTCTACACCCGCCCTAATATGTGCTTTAGCGCAGCGTAAAGCTGAAAAAAGAAATCAAAATCTTTTTTTTGCAAGCAGAATAAATATTACAATTGCATTTTTTTTAAATACAGGCGTAGAAACAGATCTGGGCCAGGTTTCAAACATGATCAACCAGTTCGATGAAATGCTCTCTCGTTACAATATTGACGGAGGTTCCTGCGTGCGTCGGCTCGCCTGCGCTCACACACAGCTCGCTAGTGAGAACACTGTTGCAGGCAACGCTACAGACTTCGATTTGCTGCTGGATAGTGTATCGAGGTTTGTATTTAAATATAGAATGATTTGATCTGGCATTTAGTTTGGTCGTCCTGTAATAATAAATTAATTGCTTGTTAACCGAGTCTTTAAAATAAAATTCTTTAAGATTTATGATGAAGAAGGAAAGATTAGTGAATTAAGTGTGAATTAAGTATCAAATGAATACTTAATCTTTGTTGCAGTAGAGTAACTAAACCTATGGTAATGTAAATTTATGAATATCTCTAGTATTCTATAGTATTTTGTGCGGTGTTGAGTTTCGCTATTGGCAGATAATCTGATGCTTAAGGCACTGCGCGTTGAGAGGTGGAACAATTCTGGAGAACGGAAGCGTCTTATTGTGTATATAATAGTTTCTTAGTTTGTCTTAATGTCTGGGTCCCCAGGTTTCTTTTACCCACCCTATATGCGGGATACAGTGTAAATTGTTTTTTTCAATATTTGATAGCATTTACCTCTTAGCTCCCTGTATTAGATATTGCAATGTTTAATTAAATATACTCAAATGTTTAAAAAATAAATTGATTTGATTTAAACTTACATTTACTCACAATTACAATTTATATTTCATATTAATAATATCATTTTTAACAGATTTTTAGTGGATAGTCCACTAGCAACCAAAAATACTTTTTTTAGTAAATCTATAAAGAATTTGAACGTAGCAGACGTCAAATATCGCTATGTTTAAATTTTTATACGTTTCGTAAAAAAAAATTGATACTATCTTTTTATATTCACAGTAATGCGTTAGTCCGACGCATGTTAGACGGCACGTCGATATACGAGGGGATGTCCGCCGGCCGCTCTTTAGACACTGACTGCCAGAAACTTTACCCCAAATGCAAGCTGGATAAGAAAACTGTTGTTAAAATGATAACACAATTAGTACCGTCGTAAAATAAATATTATGTAAGAATTCAATTAACATTTTTAAGCTTTTTTTGTAAAATTTTCATATATCATTTAGGTATGTAGATATATTGTTAGTTACGGTTAACTGAATAATTTCGAAAATGTACAATTTTATATTCTTGAATCTTCGGTATTTTTAATCTATTTCATGAAAAATTAACAGATTTAATATTCAAATGTTTAGTTAATAGTTTTATAACTGTAGATAATACTAAAATTGTCTGTTTTATTTCATTGGTCCCTTTTGTTATGATGTTACTAAATGTTTGCAATTTTTTTAATAAACAATTATAAAATATTTATACCAGTTGTCTTAATAAAAAACCTAATTTTCATATAAAAGTAAACATCAATGTAGAGGCCTGTCGTGGAGCAGTTGCACAAACGTGCGACTGTAAACGTAATAAGTTCTGAGTTCGATTAGCACACGAGCAAAAGAAATATAAAATATTTTCATTTACTCGCCATATTAACGTTGAGATCCGAGTAAATTAATCTTAAGTAAGTAAAAAAAAAAATAATAAAACATAAAAAGAAAAAGGGTAAAGATGAAATAAATAATACAAAATGTACAAATTTAACAATTTTATTTTAATTAAAACACCAAATCTACCTACTTTTGATATGCTCAGCAACTCAATACTCGAATATCGGCATACATTACAACCATCATTTACACTGCCGATGTAAAATACCATTCATATTTAATTAAAGTACTATTTGTTAGGAATAGTTTGACCTACAAAGGAATATCTGTTATTTATAGCACAGCCAATGAGTCGTGGCCACACTGAAGTTAGCTTCAAAACGGTCACAACGCATCGCCCATACTCTACCTACGTAGTATCCAAACGATACTATCGTTGTCCAACGATAACGGAATACAATTATTTAAATGCATTTGAGCATTACTTTGGCAACTTCATTTTGGTGCTTGTTAGTGACCCGTGATAGTGATACAAAAAGAGTGTCTAGTCACTAAGCGTGTATAAAATTTCACTCACCAAAACAAAGCGTTTCGAGTATTATGGCTATTAAGCCGCGTGACGTCATTCCATTTATAACCACCAAAAAGAAAATAAAAAAATATACAATGTCAATTTAGACCGTCAACATGACGTCTAAAAAAGAAAAATGGCGGGAAATCATAACATTAAGCATATAGTTCCCAGTTTGTTAATCATAAAACTTTAATATGTTACGATCGTATATTAAAATTTTTATTTTTTTTAATTAGATCATATTTTTGATTAAAAACAAAGACATAGACTGTATCGTAACGAGTACCCCCCAAAAGTATCTTAACATTACCTTGACTATCGTATGTATATACTTAAGTGGATATCTAAATTCGCGAATGTATATAAATTCGCTATTTATTGCATATACTAGACACAACAGGCTTTGAGCATAC
>DWMZ01006540.1:0-10271 GCA_018249855.1 Eueides tales michaeli | reverse complement strand
ATTATTTATTGAATTTGCTGACCTTTTGTTTGCAATTATTACGATTGCTTAGCAATTCATATATAGTAATTATATAGGCTACAGTTGTTGTTAGTTTTCACGTGCATTACGTTATGATAATTTTAAGCTATGTACCTATGTATATTTTATGATGGAATCTTGCATCGGGGCCATCATAGGACATCATCAGTCTGTTAATATCATAATTCTGGATTCTTCACTTAGGCGATTAATTATTTCTTAATATTATGATTGAACGCACATATCTTTGTAACCACTGGCTTAAAATTAAAAAAAATATTTATTTAGTATTCATTGTTTTGATGTAACCCAGCGTACCTGTGATCAGACTTACCTCGGACACTTGTCAGGAACATGTCATATAACTCATTAGACCACGAGCGCTGGAACTGATCCCCAGTAATAGCTAGCAAAATATACAAAGTGCGGTAATTTACATTTTGAATTCTGCTTTATTGATTAGAGAATCTGTGATCCTACCACAACTTTTAAAATGTGTGAAGTGTCCAAACCCAATACCGCAAGGTGTCTTATCAAAATGGGGAACTAAACTGCAATTTAGAACAGACAAATTTTGCGTAAACAGTACGTCACTGATCTATTGCACAAAGATAACCAAAACATCTATTGGTCAGCAATATTAACTTGAACTTACGAACACAGTAAAGATATAAAGGTGGCGATATTAGAAACTCATATATTTTCCACCATACCCCGATTAACCTTTGCCGTCGCTTAAGGCACAGTAACCTTATTATATACCTTGGAGATTATAAATTGAAACTCCTAACAGCCCACAGTTACGTCCGTAAGACCGTACACCGAGACATAACTCTAATGCTATATCGAGATGTACAAATTCACGTTTCTACATATCAGCATAACGGTCACTTAGAAAGTGTGCTATCGAGACGATCATTTATTATAATTGATTGTTTTTCAACCTTTGCACCAAGATAATTGTGTTTTTGTATTTTCCCAGCGTAATGGATACTATATCATTGTTCGTTAAAATTGTTCATAGATTTATTTACGGTTGTGAGATAGGTAGGTCGAGAATCATTACTGGGCATAGAGAAAGAATGTACGCAACTTTGTTTATTTCTAGTCTTTGCGCCGTTATTAAATAAATCAAGTATCTTAAAGCCGAATTTATAACGTAAGTTTGACGTGACAACGTCTTATATTAATTTATAGAAAATAATTCTTAACGCACAATGCCACAAATATGGCGTAAAGTGGGGAATGGAATGGGGTGTCTTAACACTGAAGCTGAGTTATTGAAAATAATCTAGCCCAATTAACTCCTCATTTGTGTTATACAAAATAATTATTAAATTTAATTCATACAAGAATTCAATTTTCTTTTAATGTTTTCTTTAACGTATTTTTTAATTTTTGTACGTAAACCGACCTTCCTTTTTTAATTGAAAAATAATATATATAATAGATAGATATATAGATAGCATATAATTTTTCCGAAAATAACTAATGTTAGATGAAAAAACAACTCCATATATCATAAAATTCAAATATAAAACAAAAATAATTATTCATTTAATTTATATTTCTGTGTTTAAGCTTTTTATTAAAAATTCTCACCAACAGAAAAGGGAAGAAGCTTCTAATAATATTAATATCATAGTTTAATAATATTAAACTATGATACTAAAAATTGTTTTTGTCGGACTGTATGACGGTTGTGGGTATGATTTTCACTCGGGGATAAAAATAAATGATATTTTTATTTCATCGCTCTGGTAACAAAGCGGCGTTGACTTCCGCCACTCAATAAGCAAAGCCTCAAGAATTCCGCGGAAAGTGACGAACGTGGAGTCGAACGACGAACAACTAACGAGTGTCTTAATAGAAACAGTAGGTACAGTAGGTTAGGTTTAAACAATAGTTTGCCATGAACTCTCTTCCTACACTTCTAAGGGGAGGATTCAGTACATTTCTCAAAAACACAGCACATTCTCAGAACAGATCTATAGAAGTATGAACTATAAGAAAGTCACTCAATTGCACCAACTTTAACTTCAAATAAGAAATTACATTCAAATAAGAAATTACCTTTTACAATTTGTACCTTCACGTCTAGTAGTCTTCATTAAATATACCATGTTTTTGTTGATATTTATATTAATATAAAAAAACAATATTCTTTTAGCTAACCTAAATTGCGTTTCCTTCCGCACTCAGCTTCACGCTGTATCCCGCACAAAGCAGGGTAGGCAGAGGGAACTTGGGAACCTAGTGTTAAGACACTCCGTTCCACTGCCGTTCCCAACTTTCGAATTTGAGGCGTGTTAAGTAGCGGAACTCAACGCCGCGCTTTTGCCTTATAACCAGAGCGAAGAAATGAAACATTAAATATTTAAATTACAAATATTAAATATTGCATTTCGTCGAGTGGGGATCGAACCCACAACCTGTCGGTTACAGTCGCAAGCTTGTGCCGCTGCGCCACGACAGGCCTCGGACAGTACGTTTTGGAATTATCTTTAATTTTATATTAATATTCACAAGGTTTAGTGGCTAAAATTAATATTTTAATATTTTCAATTTCCCAGCTCATAGAAGAGTGGGTAGACGGAAGTTAGGATCCTAGTGTTGTGATATTACACTCCGTTCTATTCCCCATTTTCCATCGAAATTGATTTGCTTTATGCCATTACATGTTGAGTGGTGGAATTCAATGCCGCGTTTTGCCTTGTTACCAGGCCGAAGAAATAAAAACTTTAAATATTTATTTTAAAATTTTAAATATTTCAGTTCCTCGAGTGGGGATCGAACCAACAACTTGTCGCGTTCACAGTCAGACGTTAATGCCGCTTCACCACGACAGGCCTATTTCCTTTTTTCGTTAAAATAACATTTTATAACTCTATTTCTTTTCTAGTTAAACATCTAAGCGACATTCGCACATAAATTTATATAAAATTATTAAACAGACAATTTACGGTCTATTAGCAGTTCGAAACAGTTGATTCATAATAAACTCGTCGCCTGTCAGTCCTTATTTATTACATCAGAGCTTTTTGCTTTTGAAGTAAAAACGTTGAAATATTATTTTTATATGTAAAAACCCTCATTTATATAGGTAGCAGCCATATATTTCAAAAGATATTCTCGTTAAAACACAAACTCTTCAGGGGGTCCGTGAGATTGAATTCTACTGTGGAATCCCATAGCGTTAAAACATATAATGAGCATTTAAGCTTTAAGTTATATACGCTGAGAGCTTTTCAAAAAGAAATTTTGTTGTTTTAGTTTTTTGTTTCTATATTGAGTGGTTTTTTAAATGTTTGTCCAAAAAATCTTGTTAGCATATATGAGATATGACAGCTAAAATATGCTATATATGACATATCACACGACTATACACAGAAAATAATCATTTTATTTTTTAACTGTTACGTTATGATATTTGTAAGCCTTAAAATGTATTTCAATCTTTCTAATTAACAATTTCAGCTCAATTTTGTTAAAACAATGGTAGTGTACTTTAGGAGGTCCACTAAAAAGAAGATAAATGTCTATGGTTAGAGTACGGTATTGAATTCCGCTTAAGACGCAATGTCTCAACACTAGGTTTTCTCTACGTCACAAACATTCTGTATATAGAATACAGTTTAAAACTAAAAAATATACAAGGGCTACAAAGTAATATCAATAAGGTTCTTTGTTACACTCATTAGCAATAAAATGATTACTTCCGAGAAAAATTCTCATAAATGTCACAAAATATAATAAAAACAAGAAATATAACAGCTAAGTAGTACAGTAAACAAACAAACAATAAAATGAAACACAACCAAACTGCCAAATGACGAATGCCACAGTAGTGGATCGTAAATCTTTTTATTTCTGCAAACTCTTCTATTTTTGAATAATTACTTGTTTACTGCAACTTCTGTACATTCCGCTTGGTAATTTATATTAAAAAAAAACAGTTAGTAAGGATAGTTGAACCTGTTATATACGAGTGGCTTCAAGCGGAAAGTCACAGCGATTAGTGATAAAAACTTTAACTTAACTGCTTTATGCCTACTTATGTACATCTTCCGTACTAGTTTGGTACTGTCAAGCTGATATAGCATGACTATAATTACAAAGTAGCAAACGCTACAATGTATGTATAGTGTCGTTTTGTTACCGATAATTTTGTTCATTAGTTAAGTTTTAAATTTTTGTGTTATCTAATTAAGAAAAATAAATATAAGACTTACGACCCTACCGCTAGAATTACGCAATTTTATTTACTCATCTCTAATAGATCATTGTTCTAATAACAGTATCGCTTTTAAAACAGTATCTATACATTGATAACTAAAATTTCAGCTAAATGTATAAAAATTTTGTAGCAATCTACGTAAACTAAATATTTTAAATTGAAGTAACTTTTTTATTTATAAACCGATTTAAATTAAACAAACACTAAATGTAGAGGGGTAGTTGCCGAAATATAACAGTGAAACAACATTAAAATGTAGCCGTTTCTGAGACTACAAATGCACAGAAAATAGACATAAAAAATAAAATTATTATTTAGGGCCCTGTAACTTACATTAATAAACGTGGTCTCAGCAAAATTTTTATACATGTTCCACATACATATATGTAGTAATTAGTTACACATTTATTATAGGTATACTCGACATTTGCCATTTAAAAATAAATTTCCAAAATAATCGAAAAAATAAGTTTTTTTAATAAAATTTAGATATACGCAAGGTTGTGGAAATAGATAACAATATATTTTTTTTAAAGTGACATTTAAATATGTATGGTTATATATACAGTTTTTTGAAGCCGTTCTAATAATTATAATATAAAAATGTGCAGTTGCCTTTTTGCTAACCAACGTTCTTTAAAACGCCGTAATCATTTCACGACCCGCATAATACTGTTTACTTTAGTAAATCACCACGCGTTAACATATAAATATGTATTTTTGTCTTTATTTAAATGTATATAAATAATAAACACATATTCCACGAAAGATCTACTTGAGGAATGTATTACATAGTTTCATTGTTTCCTAGAAAACTAAACAAGTGAGTAATCTTATTCGATTGTGAGTGATAAATCTTTCAACAAGTTAATGTTTTGTCTATGGCACACACTTAGATAAGTTCTTTATTTAATGATTATCTTTATTAAAACAAAAATAAATTATGCTCCTACCTAGTACAGTTTATTATAGAAGGTATATCGATCACCGGCTGCAATATTGTCTTGATAATTATATCTAGATTTATTTAGCGAGGTAGGCAAAGGGAACTTAGGAACCTAGTGTTAAGACACTCCGTCACCATTAAGACACATATTTTTTTTTATATTTATTATAAGATATAGATATATAATACTTGACAACATGTAATTTAAATGTATAAACATCAGTCATATCATATATGGTAGACCGAAAATACCATATATAATACCATATAAGCTGCCATATAATGATACTATAGTAATATCTCATTGCAATATATATATATATATATATATATATATATATATATATATATATATATATATATATATATATATATATATATATATATTTTTTTTCATCTTTAATTCTCTTTTGAAGATATAAGATTGACGAAGGTGTTCTTCTTCTTATTTCTTTTTGTTTCATTTTTAATTCAATGTACAAAATTGAATCCGCCCATAGCTTAATATAAATTATTTATATTAAACAATCCAATATACAAGATATAATTGATGTTTAATTTTAAGACCTACTTTAAAATTATATTCATAGATTTATGCGGAAGATAGCTTAAAATTATGTGGGGAGAAAAACAAAAAGCGAACACACTACCGACGTCGAGCCTCAGCCGGGCGCTAAGCTGATTTTCTAATAAGCTATAAATAATTAATTAATCGTGTGAGTGCCTGACAGTATAATGAGATTGCGTGAAGACAGAACAAAAAGCGTGGTCGAAGTACGGACGCGGAATCACTAAGGCCAAGTCCACATTGTCTTATTTATACACAGATTGAACTTTTCTTTTTGTACTAAAGTACCATCTAATTTCCAAAGCTTATACAATGTCTAATATAAATATACAAGTTTTTTTTTGTTATTCAAGTGTGTATGTAGCTTTAAGCCTATATTAAGTTTTTAAGGTTGCTGCGGTAGGTGATGTCAGGACTGGTTGCCATATTCTAACATTGATGCTTTTTATCGAGCTTCAGAGAAGAGGTGGCGGATCTTTGATAACGGCCTTCTTTAGTTTCCTTTTATAATAAAATGCTTTTCTTCAAGAATGCTTCCGTCGATTGCGGCTATGAATATTTAAATATTATTATCTACTGGTTAATTACACAAGTTTTCTGTATTTGGAAGAAAACTGTAACCTGATCTATCTTTATTTGATGATATTTAATATGTGTATGTATTACTAGAGTCAAGAAACAAAGTGCAAATATGTAGGTACATTATTTTATTTCTGATATTTACCCTTAAATCATATAAATTCCAATTTATTTTATGCACAACCATAACTTCAAAATGCTCCTTTTTGTATATAAACAAAAATGATCGCTTCGGTGTCCTGTTATTTTTTTCCTGCTTCACGCTGTCTCGCACATGGCAGGGTAGTCAGAGGAAATTCGTAAATCTAGTATTATAAAACTATTTTTCCATTAAAACAATTCCGTTCCTATTTTTCTGTGAAATTTGAGGCATTGCGGGTTGTGTGGTGGAACTCAACGCCGCGCTTTGATGTGTTATCAGAGCGAGGAAATTCACGCCTTCTTGCTTGTTTCGTGTCACCTCAAGCAATCACCATTTTATAATTTCATGACCGTTTGTTTTATTCAATTCTTAATATACGGCGTTGCAAGCGTGCTAGTTAAGCACCAATCACTTCGTCAATATCACATTGTATGGAGAACACAAGAAGGAGATTGTACAATTTCCTTCTTTTATTTTTCTGAAATAATATCACATAATAGGAGAACAAATAATGCCTATTATAATTCGTAAATAGATTTATATTAAGTTTGAACTAACCGATGAACGGTTGTCAATATTTTTAGAGAGAAATTGGCGGTGGTAAGTGGTTACTTAGCATTCCAAAAATTTCCCTTACGGTTGCCATGCTCATCATATTGCAGGATAAGTGAGATCAAAGAAATGAGAGGGAATTCCAACCTATTTTTAAAAATGCCATAGTTCAAATACTCACAAATTCTTGCATACTCTATTGGACCTTTTTTTTGCGCTGGGAAATGCTTTTGCGCAGACCATCTGAAGCAAAACGTAAAAAAGAGATATATCTACGGACGGACGGGACTATGGGACTCGACGGAAGGAAATTCGATTCTACTCAGTAAATCCCAGCGGAAACCTCTTCACCTACATGAGACGTCGCAGGATAGCTTGTGCATGCCACTATGAAGCCTCGGTAGCCGGTCTGCCTTGCGGGACAACATCGCCTAGGGCCCTTATGGGAAACCTTCACCCACAGGTTTTATGACTATGAGTAAAGAGTAAGGGCATACCGCCTTTTTCCTATTCCTTGACCTTTGACGACGGAGTGGGTCTGCATTTGTCCTTCACTCACGCACCCGCTCCGCGGTCTCCATAGAAGGAGACCATAGCAGACCAGTTCTTTTCACAACCCAGCATGGCCCCAATAGTTACCAAAGAATATCGTAGCATGGCCCAAGCAGGACGTTCCGCCAGAGTATGGTGAACCGAATCCACAAACACATTACATCTTGGACTCCGTGCCGCGTTGAGCACCGCCTAAACCACAATGCCCATGATATCTCGAATTAGGTTGGATAGCGGAGGATGAAAAACGACACAAAGTTCTACTTGAGTAAAAATCTGTGTAATAATTAAGTTTTATAAAAATCTTTAGAGAAATATAGCCCTAAAATCGACCCCTGTGACTTCCACAACCGATTCTACGACAACCAATTTGTCCATCTGCATCCGCCCAAAGGATCACTGCCTTGAAGGCACGCCATGGTAATGAAGCACCTCTCGTAATCTAGTAATCTCGTTCACCGTGTCTAATGATATGGCGAGGAAAACATCACCCTCTGCAATCGCTGTCAACAACCGTTATAGCTGCTTCTTTCACCAGTTGTACAATCAACCAACTTATCACCCATCTTGGACACAATGTTGAAGCTCCCTCAACCCAATTCGATCTAAAAATCAATAAATAGTAGTCTTTAACACTATATTATTCGCTGTTATACCCTTTGCTCGTACTTATATCGCCCACGAAATAAATCTAAATCTATTTCTAATCAAAATACTTGTAATTTCATAGTAATACCGATACTAGCTTACTTTATATTGTGATTTTAACGAATATTTGTTTCCTGTGGTACTATAACTTACTCTGTCATTATTTTTCCCTTCAGGTGTAGAGATACCCGGCCTCGATGACAAAATACCAACATTCCCAGATTTATTACTATTTCTAATAATTAAGGAGGTAAAGTGAAGAGCTGATTGCTTTGTTAATTAACCATTTTTGTTATGATTTTCTGTGCTCTTGCTACTAAAAGACTTATATCTCTCTTTTACTCTGTCATGGCAATGTGACCAACATCTAGAACGAACATGTGTTTAGTTATTTCTAATGCCTTCTTACAGTTGTAGTCAAGAGTTTTCGGTGGATTTACAGCTACATGCCAAATGACCTAGATCTGGGACATTTTTCGGACATATACAATTATAACATTACTTACTAAATTTAAAAACGTATAAAAATTTGGACGAAGCAGGATTTGAACCTACGCCTCTTGAAAACCGTTCAAGCGCTCTGACCACTAAGCCATCAGTCCTCACCGAGCTCCGTCGAAATTTTTATACGCTTCTTACAACTTATTTATGTTGTAAGCATAAAATTTTTATACGTTTTTGAATTTAGTATTTTTCTTTCCTAAGTGTGGAATAACACTTTAAAAATAGTAAAAATATATAACATTACTTATTGTAATACATATTGCTGAAATAGAAGCCCTATTATAATTATAATTTAAAAGCTAATAAATTATAAATTTCTACAGTAAATAGCCATCACGTATTGCACTTGTAAGGACAGAGTACGCAAAAGAAGAGATGAGAACTAAAAATATAAGAAAAAAATTCGTATTCTCGTCTCGTCTAATAAACTTATTTCATTATATCCGAGTCTAATATTCTAATTATTCGTAATTCGAATTCAAATCTTGCCTCTTGGAAGTGAAGTAAGAACAATTCAGTACCAGTAGCCCAGAATATAATATTTTGGCGACTCTTTAGTGCTTATAAATTCCGACATTTTCTTCAATCTTAAACACAATTTTGCTATCCGCAGATTGCCCAAACTCTTGCCAAAACTTCTATATTAAAATGTTATAAGTTTCAAAAAAAAACAAATTACTATAACTCTAAGAAGCAGATAAAATAACAAGAATAAAAAGTTGGTTATATCATTTATTTGTATATTAATTCTATAGGAAATTCATTCATTCACAAAGTCTATATTCAAATTAAACTGTCCTTTGTCAAGATCGCAGGCCACTTGATAACTCCATTTGTCTGACGCATTCACTACTTTGGAGCTTTTCTGTAACAAAAAATATAAACATCATATTAAGGCCTGTCGTGACGCAGGGGCACGCGATAGACTGTGGGTTCGGTCGCCACTTGAGGAAATTAAATATTTAATAGTTTCAATTTAAATATTTAATATTTTCAATTTAAATATTTAATAATTTCAATTTAAATATTTAATAGTTTCAATTTAAATATTTAATATTTTCATTGCTCTGGTAACCGAGTACTGCCACGACTGGCGGTACTCAACATGCGCAACACAAGCCAAGCTTAAAATTCGGCGGAAGGTTCGGAAAAGAACAGAGGGTGTTAACACTGGGTTCCCAAGTTCCCTCTGACTACCCAGCCTTGTGCGGGTTATCGTGTGAAGCTGAATCATACTATTTTGGTATTCAACTCACTTTATCTAGAATCAGCTAGCACTAGCTAAGTGAAAAATGAATAAGAAATAATACAAAATATGAAACACATACAAATATTTTTACTGCCTGTCGGCTATGGGTGTCCCAATTAACTAAATCTCCCACGACTGGATAGTCAATGGGGCCGGAACTGATTGGTTTCCCTCCCACAATCCACACCGCCCATATCGCGAAACCATTCACTGAACAACTTGCATCACTTTCTATATCGCTGGAAATAAAAAAAAAATATTTTCAACTATTAT
>DWMZ01006539.1:0-10271 GCA_018249855.1 Eueides tales michaeli | reverse complement strand
GTGCGTGCGTGCGTGCGTGCGTGCGTGCGTGCGTGCGTGCGTGCGTGCGTGCGTGCGTGCGTGCATGCGTGCGTGTAAATTAAATATAAAAATCGTTAATACATTTTACAATGATTACGTGTCTGTGGTTGAATTATGTCTGTAATATATAATTATGTCTGGTAATGTAAAAATGTACGTATGTTTGGAAGCCCGACATTATATACTCTAATTACAAAGTGATCCTATAAAGTTTGATTTTTTTATTTCGAGTAACAAATAAAAGAAAAGATAAAATATTTACATTTATTGTGAATGTACAAGTGTATAGAACTAAACCGTAACTGTCCTGTCAGGTTGTCAGCGCGCTTACGAGTAGAGGCGACATCGCTCCGAAACAGATACGTGACGTGAGGTGTACAGATGTATGTGATTACTATTGTGTTTAAAGTTGTGGGACTTGAAACGTTTTATTTGTTTCTCATAATATTTTTCTGGTCGTTGGTTTTAGTTATATAAACAGACCAGTGTTGTTGTTAATTTTAAAATGTTTTTTTTAAATTTACACTTAGATCGTAGAACTCAGGCTGAGATAAATCATTTATTATTAAAAGATTTAAAAAAAAACATTAAAATCAAATATTATAAGGTATTTGAGCAAATAATTCTGGACAATCCCGCTTTTACTGAGACAATGGTCTTCCGTCTAAAGATCTTTTCAGTGACTGTTGGAAATCACGTAGAAAATGTTGTAAGTGAAATAATTTTAGCCGAGCTTAGATATTAACTATTAACTTTAACAGTACAGTCATGATTATCTAATGGCATATAAAACTAGCAATATTAAACTAGCAATTTCTATGAAAATATGTTTTCAAACGCCGTCTCTAAGCCACTACGAATGTTGCTCTGATTTGTATCAACCTCGTAACGTGCACAATAAAAAGATAAAGCTTTAGTATATGAGGAGTGAAATAGATCAAATGCGTTATGCTCTTAATATATTTTTATTGCCCATATTTGGCATTATCTTCTATTCCTATAGATATGATGTTTTATGATAGATTTTTTTTATTTCATGATTTGTTGATGTGGAAACATCTTATGTGTTTGAATTTTTATGAATGAATCAACCGTGTAAGGACTCGAGTAGAAAATGATACTAGAATATTACGTTCATTTTCTGTTTTGCAACTATCCTTTAATTCTCAACGTGATGTGGATGCGAGGAACTTAGTTAAATATTTTAATTTTAGTATTACTTCTTATTTTTCCATTAATATACATTACAATATCAATTTCTAGATTATAGCTGCCGCTCTGTCCGTACTGCGCATTATATCGAAACTATTAACGCGCCGTAAAGTATATGTTCCTCCGAGTGGGAATCGAACCACAGACAAAGGATTAAAAGAATTACTTTGGAAATTGCTTGTCACTTTAAATATATATATTTAGCTTATATTTTAAATGTTGTATACAAATAATGATTTTTTAGGACAGTAATAAGATACGCCGTTTCCTTATTTAAGCCTAATTTGCAATACATTGTGTCTTGATTAGTGGAATACCTATATAGGTTTCTTTAACACGCTTTAGTCACTAGTATATACTAGTGACTAAAGCGTGTTAAAGAAATTATTTATTTCCCCAAATGAGAATGGAACCTATTACCGTCGCATCTACACTCACATTCCATAAGTAAAAATAATGAACGTACATTTTATCTAAACGAAACTCTACAAAATGTTTTCAAATACCTATTGCGCTTTATCCTTTGTCATCAACCTCCTCGTACATGTTCCCGCGGGAGTCCTTATGGTGTTTACGTGACCTTCCTTTATTATCATCGACCGTGTTTTAAAAAAATCAACTGGTTATTTTCTTACGTCGCCGCATATATGTTTATAACAGAGGCAGTTCTGGTTGAGTGGCGTAGCATCAAGCGATTGGAGGCGCAATTTTTAGTTAATAAATAGAAATATTTTCATTTCCTCCCTTTGATAACAAGACAAAGTAAGGCAGTCTGCTATTTTGGCACGATCAATTGAGAGTTGATCTTGCCCTCCATGGGCCGTCAATTTCACGATATACAAATCATGATATCGAGATAAATAACAGACGGATAGATGGTTAATAAAGTGACCCTATAATTTTTAAATACGGAGACCCTAAAAATAAAACAAAAACACCCGGAAGTAGATTATTATTATACGAAATCCATATTCAATTTTGTAACCGTAATGTGTTTTTGTGATAGCAAATTGGAATGTCACCGCGTTTTTTGTTATGTTTACTCTTCAGCCACTTTGTATCTTGACATGTGATAAATATGTAAATATTGACTACATTTTGAAAATATATGTCATGCTTTTATTAAAAAGAAGAAAAAATGGTCGTACATTCAATTACAAAATAGATTTTTTAATTTCTATCGTTAATGCTACCTCACAAAGGGATTAACTGTTAAGATAGTCACTTTCCCACATTCTGTTTAAATACCAAATATTAAATGCCGAGTAGGAGAAGTTAATACCGCGGTTTTGAATTTATTCAATAATACTAGTGTTTTGACACTTCAAACTTCACTATTCTGTCTAATCCATCAAACATCTCGTTTTACCTTAAAAAAGGTAGAAAGTTCATGATATTTCCGGTTGAAGATTGATTTCATTTTGCTTAAAATCTTGAAGCCATGTTAAAATATTTTTTTTTGAATGATCACTTTACCTGTATTTCACTGAGGAGACAATTCAATGCTAGTGATAAGTTCACTTTTCGTCACATTTCACCAATTAGATACATACTGGTATACTTTACTGGTAAGCAAAATTTATAATATATTTATCAATATTGTACGATGTTTCATTTTACATTACCGGTTTAAAGAAAACTTTACTCTCTTCTGTATTTCTTTAAAAAGTTTTATTAAAAACATAAATTCATCTTTTTCAACTTTCTCCATGAGCTCAATTTGTACTGAAAATATATTCTAGTTAAGATCCACAAAGAAAAAAACGTTGATTGAATCATTTGAGGACTGCCTTAGTTAAATTTCTACAACTACAATTTGCAAATTAAAAGATATATCTATACTAATATAATTGGCTTCTGGCTACGAGGCAAAAAGAGGCTTCAAGTTTCATCATTCAACATACAATGAAGAATACAATGAGATCGGAATTGTCTCAATGGAAATGTAATATATTTACTTTGGGTTTCTAAATCTCTTTTGCTTATCCTGGTATATGTAAAATATAATCGTACCAAAATATATTCATGATTAAATCATTACATCAAAAAGATCATTTCCGCCGGGATACAGCTGCTACTGTAAGCACCCTAGAATATGGGTTTGAGAAATCAAACCTTTTAAATATATAATTTCCTCAAGTGGGGATTGAACCTACGACCTGTCCCATTTACAGTCGGACGCTTGTACCTCTACGCCACGACAAACCCCAACTTGTATATAACGATTAAAATTAGGTTATTATTTTCTAAAACTCAGAACTATTTATAATCAAACACTGTTCCTCTAAGCTAAAATTGAAATGTTAACTACAATTATTATTATAAAATAACTATTCTTCAAAATTCTATAATAATACCTTAATACAAGTTTGTAACTTGTCAACCACCAACAAACACGTAATACACAAAGGCGCTCCGCTAATATCAATTAAAGCGGACGTCGTGACCTATTGTCTTATCGTCTGAATATTTCAGTTTTGATACAAATATTGTATCCGCTGTGGAATGCTAATTCTATTGTATTCTATTTTATTAAATTGTATAACTTAATTGAATAAAAATATTCATGTTCATTTTGAGGCTGTTGTGGAGTCAGGACACAAGCGTGCGACTGTACACGCAACATGGTGTGGGTTCAATATCCACTATTATTAACATTTCGTAGAACAAGTGACGACAAAAGCGCTATAATCTACTTTCAAAACTCAGCAAAAAATATTTTGATGGAAACGGAATGTCTTGGTTCTCATGTTTTGTAAGGTGGAAAAAAGTATTGACTTAAATTGTAATTACACTTCATTTCTCACTTTATAATCAATCTTGAAGACATTGTGTCTTACGAGGCAGACCTCAAGACTACGCTATGTTTTGTGACCAGAGCAAAGAAATGAACATAAATCATTTCCTCGAATGGAAATTACACCATTACAGAGTATTATGAGTTAATTCTAATTTATTATAAAAATATCTATAAAAGTATTCATTGCAATATAAGTAGCGTAGAAACTAATATTTCAGAAATAATTCGAACTTTACGTCTTTGTTGAATTTTGTAATTCTTATTTGGATCGAACATGGTAGTAATAATGTACAGTTCAATGTAAAGTCTCATTTTATGCTAAAGCCGTCTTCGTTCCGTTCCCTACTTTCCGCCAAATTTGAGGCATAGTGTGTTGAGTGGCGGAACTCAACGCCGCGTTTTTAACTTGCAGTGCCAAAAAAGGTTTCATAACTATTACAAAATTATTAATTTTATCTTGTTTCATAGAATATCAGTGTCTATGCCTGCAAACTTAAATTTGTCTATTTGTATCGGTGGTCCTTCCTTGACATATAATTGATACGGAAGCCTCGATGGGGAGTCCAATTCGCACCTAACCGGTTATCTTATTTATCATAACCCGTTCTAGACATGCACCATCAAATATATACAAAAAGAATAATAAATAATTTTACTATTTTTAAAGTGTTAATCCACATTTAGAAAAGAAAATAAAAATATGTTGTAACAAGCATATAAGAATTTCGACGTAACTTGATGAGAACGTATTGCTTAGTTGGTCAGAGGGCTTAAACAATTTCCAAGAGACGCGGGTTCAAATTCCGCTACGGTAATTTATTTATATATTTTTAAACTTAGTAAGAATAATAAAGCCTATAAGTAAGTAAAAGGGTATCATAATTCGTTATTTTGTGAAAGAAACTTATTAAAAGTTCCGCTACACGTAAGCGAAATGAAACCGTTAAGCGTAGATTACGACCAGGTATTAAAAGTTAATATAAACTACAGTCTCAATTTAATGGCGGTGGATGAATAATATTATATACAACTAACTTATAATGAACTAGTGGCTGCCCGCTACTCTGTTTGCGTAAATTTGCAAACTTGCAAAATATTTTGCGAAATTCTCTAAGTAATCCCCTACACTTAGTTGTATGACACTCTGTCTCTACTTTTTAATTCTCTGAATAATGGGAAAACAGAATTTTCAAAATTTACCTGACCCCGAAAACTATATTTGTCTCTAAAAGTTTTGAGTAAATATTTGTTATATTTGTCTCTAAAAGTTTTAAGTAAGTAAATATTTTTTTTACATAAATATATTTTTTTAAATTATTACATTATACTTTTATAATTTAAATATAAATAAAATGTAAGAAAAGGCAAGACAAAAAATGAATAAAGAGGATTGTATAATATTGTACTTTCGTCATAAAAATAATTAATAAAAGGGTACAAGGAATAAATTATTTGCGGTAATATTTCACGTCGAGAACATAAAGCTTCCAATACAAATCGTTTAATTGTCGATGTACACCTTATAGTAAACAACGATACGATAAAAACAAAAATATGAAATTCTACGTTAGAACGTAGAACTTCAAAGTTTTGTAAGTACAATAAGAAACATTTTTTTTATTACAAGAAAATGTTATTAAAAATAGTCATAAAATAACATATAACAATGTGTCAAAATTCTGTGGATAATGAGAAAAAAAAGTCTCACCACTAAGACTAGAGCGAGCGTAGACCACTAGAGCGCTTGGTATTATATATTTATACGTTTCCTTAATAAGTCTTTTCTTTCTTATTCATATTTCTGAGTTTGAATCTTTGAGTAGTAGAAATTTGTTAGAAACTCAGGTAACAGATGCTATCTATATAAACAAGCGTATACGAATTTCGACGTAGCTATATAGAAAGCCTATTTAGGAAGTCGTGAAACATAAGGTGCAAAAACCAGAAAAAGGTTACTTCACAGGACAAGATTAAAGAAGTTAATATTTTTTCAAAAGTTTTCTGAAAGTAAAGCGAAACTCCGAAAGTAAAGCGCTGATAGCAATATATCTAACACTATTCAATGATATCTATAGAACTATTGGGACTCTCACAGCCTTGATAGAAGACGAATATTATAAATGCTAAATAACTTTGTTTAAAATTATTTGTTAAAAAATTAACATATAAAAACAGCCAAATATGTTTTCCCCGCACTTAATACTAATAAATTGTAAAGCACAGATAATACGAGCATTATACATTAAAATGCAACATTTTGGACGGATTATATCCGCCATGTTTTAAATGGACTTGTTGATACGAGACAACTGTTTCCTTAAAACACTTTGTTTTGTTTGTATACATTTTATCTCAAGCTCGAAATAAAATAAACTATAGATGCGAACGTCTGGCTTATTTATTTTAAGCGCTTGGGCGGTTTCCAAGACGCACGGGTGCAAATCCACCGACGATAAAAAATATATAGGTTTTTTAAATAAGTATTTATAAGACCCCTCTTCTTGCTGCAATAGTCAACAATACACAACACTTTACTTATTTATGTTATCATCCATAATATTCATTGTAATATTTCCCTAATATTATAGTAACATCCTTGACCTTTCTCGAATGATTCAATTGAAATGTAAAATAATTAGAACACTGCGCGTTTCAGAAATATATAGTGATTGATGAGACGTTGTGAGACGCTTCATGTAATGCCCGCAACGATCTATCACGATCATCTTGATAGTTGGAGAGATGTTATTGAATATACATTAAGATAGAAGTGAAGCCAGTTGTACTGGAACTTTAGATAACAACTTTTGCAAGGTGCGACACCTTGCAAAAGTTGTTATCTATAATAGTTGTTTTTATATAGGTTTAAACAAGGCCGTCTTGGCAATGCAATGGTCTGTATCTATAAATACAGTATAAGTGGGTACGTTCTCTGCTGGGGGAATTAATTATTTTTATGTTCATTTTTCTCTGTGTATCTTAGTACTAGGTTCTGTTCTCTTACTTTATCATATACGTGATAAAAACATAAGAAATGTGTATGATGTTAACAAGTCGCACCGTTCTTCTTATGTCTTTAATTTTAGTACCTAAAAAAAATATTCCTTTCACTATTAATATTCAAGTACCAATTATTTGTTGCAGCATCGTCGTGGATCTAATATCACGATACACATATATTTATTTATACTTACACTTTTATAGCAACTTCTTAACGAGAGGAATCTAACAATAAATGCGAACTGACTTCTGCTTATTTAAGCTACTTCTGTAAGAATTTTTCGACATTGGTTGCAATTTGATTATTGAAGCAAAACTATCTAGTCATCGTAATTGTAAATTTTTAAAAGTTTTCAAATGTAGCTTCATCCTTAACATAGCAAAAAATTTAGATTTTGATTAAAGTACCGTTTCGTCTTTTACAAGTTTTACAAAAATATAGAAAAATCGAAAAATTGAAACATCACATATAACTTTTATAGTAACATACTTACTAGCTTTCACACAAAGGTCTATATATTGATTCACTACAATAGATCGCGTATTGTGTACAGTGACTTGTATATAGAACATTATTCGAATAATATAAATGTAATACGAAAATGTACGCTTTTGTTACATTTCAGACGCATTATAATTATTATGAACAATAATTGGAATCTATCGTCATAATTATAGTGATTTATGCGATACCAAAACACAGATAAACAATATCTTTTATTTGTATGTCCGGGCAAATCTCCGAAACAATTGAAACTATTTCTGTAGAACTTATATGTAGACTACTTCTTAATAAGGAGTCCCGGGGGATCGGAGTTAAAACTTCGTTTACGATACAAACGTATCTACCGCTTACCTAGATAAATGTAAAATAAATAAATATTTTTCTACTAAATACCACAATTATTGTGAGTAAAATCAAATAAATTCTCAAAAGATACAAAATACGATTTTTCTATAACAGTATATGTGTATACATTTATATATCTTGACATACTAATAAAATTAAAATATCTGTCTGTGATTTCAAAATAGCCGTGGTTTTCTAAGTTCATATAACTGTTTACATAATACGATAACACAATTAAACAATTTCGTAATGTTTGTCTTTCTGTCTTTAGAAAAAAAATTATTTACGTCTCTGGAGATTAGTCTCCAGAGCACCTAAATCATTATTTTTTAATGTGCCTGAAAGATACAGATATTAAATAAATATTCGTATAGTTCAGCTAGCAAAGCCTCAGGGGGACCGCTGGGTTTTATATAAAATTATAATTAATTATAAAACGTCAAAAATAATAAATTAAAATAAATTGTTAGGAAATTAATTGCGTAGTTTTAGCGGGCAAAGCCGCGAGCGGGTCGCAAGCCTATAATATAGCACTGTCGAGAGAATTTCAACCATCGGACACACTGACTCACATGAACTTCATATAAAAGATTATATTACGAAGCTAAGCCCATTTAGCATTTTAATGGTAAATATAAAAATACAATAACTCATTTCTATGACGCTTCCCGCGAGGGACTGAGTACGAATCCTTGTTGGAAGCTAATTTTAATGTGTCGTAAAGTGTGCGGTCATCTTTACGACTTGAACACATAATATGTGCCTGTGTACATATTATGATTTTATGATATTATGGTAGTGTCTAGATCTATGGATATCGCTATAGGGTATCTTTTTGTTATTTCTACTAATGTTTGACCAAACAAGTTGATAAAAATAGAACGAGCCATTTGTAAGTATTACATAATAGATCGGCTTGGGATATTGTTGTTTAATATTCCAAGCCGATGAATTCGGGCTTCATCCTCCTCGCGGCAGGAAATAGACAAGACAGGAATACTAAGCTTATAAATACTTTTAATAGATTAAACTTTAATAGATATACATTTTGATAAAAAAGGCTTTTTACAATGAGGTCGCCTTCTAGATAATTTGGGACCTGCCTGAGTACAGGTAGACAATGGGTTTAAATCAACGACAGGTAGTATAAAAAATATTTTAAATTATAATAACATAATAGCATCTTCTTTATAATGGCATCTCTGCTGGAAAGACAACGAGACCTGGCGTGGTGCAAGTGCACAAGCGTATGACTGTAAAAGTGACAGTTTGCGGGTCGAACCCAGTTGAGGAAAGGGAATATTTAATATTTTGAAATGAAATAATTAATATTTTCTTTTCTTCGCTCTGGTAACAAGGCTAAGTGCAACGTTGAGTTCCACCACTTAACACGCAGAGATGTATAAAAAAACAGCCAAGAAGAGTCAGACTTGGGCACAAAAAATGTTTCCATAAAAATGGCAATAACTCTAATCAGTAGAGAACTAATTATTTAAAGTAAAGTTTTCTTGTAATACCATTCGGTACTATCACAGAACTACAAAATCTGTAAAAATAGCTACTGTCTAACTCTCACAGGCGGACAGATATATGGACATTTGTACAGCAGAGTCTTAGTAATAGGGAAAACAATGGACGTTGTAACAATTGAGAAACTTAAAAATAGAAATAGAAAATATAAGGATATCACAGCGCAATTATAAGCTCTATCTCACAATAATGAAATAATTTCATAACGGCCATACGAGGTAACGAAGTATTTAATGTTTTCATTTTCCTCGCTCCGATATCGGAATAAAGCACGGCATCTTAATAGAGACGGACCGTCTTTAAACTAGGTTCCCAGGTTCTCTCTGCCTATCCTGCTATGTGAGGGATACAGAGACTGGAGGACATACAGATACGTATGTTTATGGCTGCTTGTCTCATTGCAGTACGAACAGCTTAGAGCAAGGACTGATTCAAGTGGAGGTTTACGGAGTCCCATTTGAAATGTCCATTAACTTATTAACATTTATTGTAAATAAAACTCTAATAAATAAATAATTTAATATCAATTCCTTTTAATATTTACACCACTGGTTAAAAACGTAAACAGGAAATGTTAAGAATTAATTTACTCTAGAACGCAATCTACTGAATTTACCAGATTATTTTTGTCTTGTTTTAAGTGAATGGATGTAAACAGTGTACTTGAAGCCAGTCGGGATTTGCTTTATTAATGGCTACAACAATACTGCCCAAAGTTAACGAAGATTCGTTTACGAATAGTAATAAAACGTGCTAAAATAATGATATTTTTAATAATGAAATAACTTTAAAAGAAATATTTTTTCAAAAAAAAATTACACATTGATTATCTGTATATACTATATTCATTTTTTAATG
>DWMZ01006538.1:0-10272 GCA_018249855.1 Eueides tales michaeli | reverse complement strand
TTTTTAGATTATCTACAGCAATGGTCGAATTTAACGATTTAGTTTTTAGAAATTGTTTTATTTATGTATGTTGGTAGTTCTGGATACAGTTTTGGTTTACGTTTATGTGTTTCTTGCATGTTGATAATAATTGGGAGAAATTTTTTTTTTTTTTTTGGGAAGAGTCATTAGCTATTGAGATTGAGTTTTTCAGTATTGACAGCGGGAGAAAGAGCGGTGTTAAGTTCCGCGACTTCATACGCAATGTCTCAAGAATGGTTTCATTGGGAACAGACTGTCTTGACATTAGGCCTAAGTTAACTCTGCCCACACTGCCATGTGCCTATCAAAGTGACAGTACAGAGTAAAGCTGAAACAAATATTAAAAAAAAAAGTCCAACAGATTCATCTTAAATTCCTAATAGAAATTATAGTATGTCATAATTTCTTTTACGCCTATCTTTGATATATGTAAATAAAAATCTCATAAATTGTTTCATCGGAAATAGACTGTCTTAAAACCAGGTTCCCAGGTTCCCTGCACCTAAAACTTGCTTCTGAAATAGAAAAAAAAAATTGCAAACAGCCGCTATCACGGTAAGTTCCTTTACCTAGTATACGTAATATTAATAGCTAAGTGTATCGTATACCATATTTTTATTTATCACCTTATCATAAAAGCTCTCGAGATCCGCACTATCTCTGTACAACATATCTGATACAATAATTTGTATGTCAACAGAACGCGTAAAAGCATTGTATGAAGCCATATGGTGTAACGTTTTATCATGAATAGTATTATTTCCATAATCCTTTTACAATTATTGAACTGAATGTGCAAGTTTTGTGGTAATAAAGTATTTTTATATTTTATATTAGGAACTATACTTGTAGGGAACGAAGTGTTTTGACACTAGGTTCCCAAGTTCCCTCTGCATAGTAAGCCATGTGCGGTATACAGCGTTACCCTTTGTTAACCAGTTTCTGCCGAATTTGAATGACATGTTTCGATGTGTCGAATGTCGCAGGGGTACAGCGTCTAATTGTAAACGCGATGGGTAGTAGGTTCAGATCCTACTCGAGGAAATGAAATATTTAATATTTTCAGTTCCTTCTCTATTATGTGTGGAATACAATGTGAAGCAAAAAAACCATATATACAGTAAGACAGTAGTGGCAAAACAGCACAGTGGTCTGGCTGTGAGACAGTTGTGGTTCATTTAAGAAAATGTTTCATTCACTTTGATAGCAAGGTAAAATGCAGCGTTGACATCCGCCTCTCAAAATGCAATGAAAACTTAACGGAACCTCCATTAAGTCACTCCATGCCTTCTCCTCGGTACTCCTGATGATTGTATATCGTGCGGCGTTCGACGGAAACTGGAGAACAAACGGTGTTACCCTTTGTTAACCAGTTTCTGCCGAATTTGAGGCATTGCGAGTTAAGTGGCGGAACACAACGCCGCTATTTACCGTTGTCAAAGTGAATGTATACAGGCGGAAGACTCGAACTCTTTGTTGTTACTAGAAAGAAAGAAATAAAAATATTAAATACTTCTATTCCTCGAGTGGAGATTGAACCTAAAATCCATTGCGTTTATTAATTAATTTAATTTTTAAAAATTTTTAATGCCTAATTTGTTTCATACTTTTGTACATTTAAGGCCATCATGGTGCAGCTTTACAACGTCTTGTTTTAAACACGGCAGGTACGCATTTGATTTCTGTTTGACCCCAGTGTTGTAAAACTAAGTTCCCTCTGCCTAACCTGCTATTTGCGGGATACAGCGTGAAACTAAGAAATGAATATCACAAATGCGTGAGAACGAACAACAAACTGAGAACAAGGGCTTCTGTATCTCGAGTGGGACTTATCTGCAGCAGACGCTATGTTATGTAATGTTAAATGCTCATATAGTTTTATAAAATATTCTATAAAAGACAGTGTCTGGCATGTTGTGGGTTCGATTCCCAATTGAAATAATGAAGCCTAAATTATTTTCACTTTCTAACTGTGTTTTTTTTAGCTTCACGCTGTATCCCGCACATGGCAGGGTAGGCCAGAGGGAACTCGGGAACCTAGTGTTGTAACACTCCGTTCCACTTCCGTTCCCCACTTTCCGCCGAAATTGAGCATTGCGTGTTGAGAGGCGGAACTCAACGCCGCGCTTTGCCTTATTACCAGCACGAAGAAATGAAATATTAAATATTTAAATTGAAAATATTAAATATTTCATTTCCTCGACTGGGGATCGAACCCAGAACCTGTCGGTTACAGTCACACGCTTGTGCCGCTGCACCAGGACAGGCATAACTGTGTTAAAAAGACAATTAGCAGCGATAGGTTCCGGGTTCCGCATTTAAGCACCCAAAGTTTCTAAAATGGGACTTTATGTGGATAGCTGAGTTATTGCTATTGATATTGTTATATAGGTTCCTCATGTTCCTCTGCCTACCCTGACTTGTGCGGGATACAGCGTGAAACTAAAAAAATTATCGCCTACAATCTGATGTCCTTATACTCTACAATGCGTCACCAGTCCATTATTTAAAATACACAGTAGCTAATAACATATTAGAAGCTCAAAGCACAAAGGCTATAGAAGAAAGCAAAAAATATTATACGGATTTCTTAGAGCGTGATGACAGGATTACCTGTCAGCGGTGCTCTTTTGCAGCGGCCTCGCTTGGACGCGTTCATGTAAACAAAAACTATTATATATTTATAATTTAGTGGTACCCTGCAACAAATCTGTTTGTGTGTGTGTGTGTGTGTGTGTGTGTGTGTGTGTGTGTGTGTTGTGTGCCAGTTTCTTAGGAACTTAAGCTTTTTTATGAAATTATATAATATATGTTTGCCTAGATATTTTTTCTGTTTCACGCTGTGTTTCGGTTATAGCAAAATAGCCAGAAAGCTTTGTGTCAATACACATATTTACTGATTGTAATTTTTTTCTCTCTAATTGGGAAGATGCGGAGTAAAATCTTATAATTAATGACCAAAATATGTTAACTCTATGTATTACATTTATACATAGTAAATAACATTTAGAAAGTTCTATTCGAACTCTTCAAGCACCGTAGAATCTAATTGAAATTGATAAAACTCTTCAGCTTTCAGGAACGCAAGTTTCACAGTCAACTTCATCGATTAATGTCTACTTCACAAAAACCATAACAGTACTAATAAAACTGCAGTAACAAGAAATTCAAAATAATTTATAATTTGTGATCAAAATTACACTATCTATTTACTTTCTCTGGCTCCTCTGCCTATTATTTTCGATACATGAAATCGGTATATATAACTGCAGTTATTACGGTGGCATCTTAAATATTTGATATTTTAAAATATTCCCCAAGCACCACCCAATTATGGAAATTTAAATTAAATATATATTTTAACCGGATTAATCGCGTATTTTGTTATATTGATCGCGTATTTTGTTACATTAATCGCGTATTTTGTTATATTAATCGCGTATTTTGTTATATTAATCACGTATTTTGTTATATTAATCGTGTATTTTGTTATATTAATCGCGTGTTTTGTCATATTAATCGCATATTTCTGGAAACCCGACGTTTCGAACACTTTGCAGTAGTAGGTATATTGGTCACAGTTGCACTGGAAACAATATAGGCGGTTAATCCGTATAAAATTATAATTTAAAATGTATAATAATCGCGAAAATCATAGATCTTATTAACGAAGTTTAGTTTAAGCGGGCAAAGCCGTGAACGGACCTCTCGAAAAAAACATATAATATTATAAAAAATTAACCCAAGAAGTGTATTTGCTTCTCGTTCGGTCGTTTATATAGAATTTGTTGAAAATAACAAAAACTTAGCCGGATTTCACGGTGCGTGGTGATTTAACATTCTTAAGGCGGAGGTGTCTCGTTGCGCTGCTCTTTGTAAGCCCGTTCCTAAAGAACAGTGTTTTGGATTGATAATATTGATTTTTTTTCTATGTATACATTTTTTTTCTTAAATTATACCTTTGTGGTGTATCGTCCAGGAGAGATTATTGGCGTTATGTATATTGGTGGAAGTGAGATCTGTCATGGTGCAGGGCTACAAGTGTGACTATAAGAGCGGCATGTTGTGGATTCGATCCTCATTCGAGGAAATGAAATATTTAAATTTTTTTTGCTCTGGTTACAATGTAAAGTGCGGCGTTCAGTTTTGTAACTCAACACGCAATGTCTAGAAATGCCCTTTTTTATTTTTTTCACACACACACACACACACACATATATATATATATATATATATATATATATATATATATATATATATATATATATATATATATATATATATATATATATATATGTTGAGGCCTGCCATGGCGCAAGGCCATAAGCATGTGATTGTAAACGCAACAAGTTGTGGGTTTAATGCCCATTCGAGGTAATGAAGTATTTGAATTATCCAAATAAATATTGAATGTTTTCATTTCTTTGTTCTAGTAACAATGCAAAACGTTGAGTTTCGCCACTTAAAACGCAATGCGTCAATTCGACAGAAAATGGAGAAAGGAATGGAGTGTCTGAACACTAAGCTTTTAAATTCCATCTGTCTACTATGTCATGTGCGGAATATAACGACAAGCTGAGTGAGAGAAAGAGAAAGTACTTATAAAATGTTTACCTAATTTTTATAACAAAAAAGCCGATTAAAATCCGAAATCTTAGGCGGAGGAAAGAAAATATTAAATATTTAATTTTCTTTCAAAGGAATCAACCCACAACCTGTCGCGTTTACAGCCCCACACCACCTGCACCACGACAGGCCTCAATCAACAATAATATACAGTTATTTCAATATAAAATTACATCATCATCTATTAACACTTATATAGTAAAAAAAAACACGCTCTTTCATGCACCGGCGACCTCCGATCCTATTCCCGTCACGTGTACAATAAGACCCCTAATACCAGATTAGCACATTCCACTACGGACGAGATTAAATGAGAAAAGAATGCTTCCCTATTCCTTTATAAAATTTAGGGCGAACGCTGCCAGAATTATTTGTCTGTACCTGAGAAACGTGATATTTAAAAATATTTTCCAAAAGCTGAACGTATGAAATTCGGCTATGATATAAATACAGAATTTTTGTTTGATCTATACATATATTTTAAATATATCATAGCGCAAAGGTAGGAGCGTGTGGCCGCGGCCAAGTTGTGGGTTCGATACCCAGTCGAGGAAATGAAATAGGTATTTATATTTCCATTTCTTTCCGTTACTGAAAACGCAATGCCTCAAGAGTTTGACAGATATTGGGGAACGGATATGTCGTAATGGGAACGGAGTTATTTTAAAACTAGTTTACCAAATTAGCTCTACCTACAAGCACACAATAGTGTGGTAGATAGTATACAGCAAAAAAAATCAAGATATCTTTACTGACTGCTGTCAACCACTTTCTGATCTATTATATGTTAAATTTTAACTTTCTGAGTTCAAAACTTTTGACGTACGCTGTTTGTCAGTTATTTGGATTATCGAGTGACTGATAAGTCCAGAGCTCTAGCTTTTAAATAATTTTCGTCTATTATATAATTATTTACAAGGTAAACTTTTGGCAAATACAGAAATGGCAAATACAGTGGTAAAAACTAGTCCATGTCCTAATCCATATTATTCTACCAACATTTTTTAAATGTTCACATTATACAAGGCAATGAAAATATTCCACAAAAGATTACGAGCTTCAAATGAACAAGACACTCTACAGTTAATCCTATCATACGGTGTGACAGAAAGTTTCACCGGCCATTGTTCAGTTTTTTTGTAACGGATACCTTCTACAAAGAAAAATCCAAAGAAATCACTTTTATGGTTATGTCATCGTTAAAATGATATTTACTACTGTGCTTACCTTTAAATTGTAGATACAAAATAAATTTATATATATAATAATATACCATTCAAATTACTTTTATTTTACTGATTTTGTAGACAGAGCGCGACGTTTAATTCCGCCAATCAACACATATTGCCTTTAGAATTTTGGCGGTGGGGAATGGAGAGTGATTAGACATCTTAACACTAAGTTCCTACCCCTACTCTACCTAACCCGCTACCCCGCTACCCCGCTACCCCGCTATGTGCAAGTTACAGCGTAAACATACAAAAGAAATGTAAAATTTCATTACAGCTTGAAATAAAAAAAAATAATGCGAAGTGATTTGACAACGATAATAATACCAATATTTTCTAATTTTCTTTATGAGGCGATAGAGGTATGAAGAAACCATGGAGTTCTCATGGACGTTTCTAAAACACTTTTCCAGAGAGGCCTTATAGCTTTCAACAAATTTCTTTGTGTAAAATTTTTCTTTTAAATTTTCTAGGTATTTTTCTTATTTATAAAATTTATGGGGTGGAACAGTAAACTAACTATTCTGGGGTGGACACGACCACCTGCCCTTCCTCTTCCTATACTCATGGACTTTCCATGTGTGTAGGAAGAGAGTATAGAAATAAAGAGAAAGCTGTAAAAATAGGAATCAATGTATTCTGTCATACATTATAGTCACTAACATCATATAAAAAGTTATTGTATGTTCAATTTTTTTCCTATTAGAATTTGTATTAAAACGGTAACATGGGTCTTCTTTGTCTAGAAGATCAATATATTGGATGGAGACCATTTACAAATTCAAATTTACTCACTCACTCTCACTCAGCTGCATGCTGTATCTCACACATGAAAGGTTAGCCAGAGGGAATTTGGAAACCTAGTGTTATGACACTCCGTTTTCTCCCACACTTCAAATTCTAATTCAAAATATTCTTTAATCAGATAGACTTTTGCAAGCACTTTTGAATCGTTGAAAAACATAAAACTGATACTGGCTCGGAAAGCATTTCTGCTAAGAATTGATATATTGAGTTAGCATGGTATATATACATTTAGGAGGGCAGCCGGAAGGAGCCTATAACAATGGAGTATAACACATTTTAATGTTCACTTTCCGCAGGAAAATCGAGACAGTGCTTGATAACTGGCGTAACTCAACGCCGCGCTTTATCTTTTAAATAAGATGAGTAAAAAAAACATAATTCTCTAAAGTAGGAGGATTTTTTGCTGTATTTTTCTCATTATCTGAGCTGGGAAATAGATAAGAAATATTTTATTACCTCAAGTTGAGATCGAAATCACAACCTATCGCGTTTACAGTCACAAGTTATTGTTCCTGCGCCACATTGGGGGCCTCGTCCTAGAAATAATTAAAAAAAAACATATCATAAGAATTCTAAGTAGTACTTATGGATTAATTTGGGCAAGAACACTTAAATGACTTCCAACGTCCTCGGGTTCAAATCCAAAAAAAATTATACATATATATGACGCTTTTCTTAATACGAAAATAACACTTTAACAGCTTTTTTTACATAAATCTGATAGCATTATTAACAAAAATTCTATTATTTTCTAATACCTATATTAAAATAACGTACCATGGTAAGTAGCGTCAAGTGATGTGTTAAATGCGATCTATTGACAAAGGATCGGCGAGTAATCTTCTTTATTCAACTCTAGTTACCTGTGAGTTTGGTAACAATTTTACTTATACTAGCTGTTACCTGCGGTTATCCTTCAACTATGGTTATTTCAATTTCTAATAGAAATAGACATAGACGTAGAAAGGGAGTGGATGATGCGTGCCCATCCCAAAATAGTGTTGCCCAATTATTTTTTAACATAAAATAAGCCTGCAATATTAAAAAAAAAAAAACAAAATTAAGTTACACAAATGGATTTGTTAAAAGCTTTAAACCCAGTCCTCCCTGGAAAATATTTATAATGTGATAAAGCTTTTTCGATGAAAAATGTTTAGTTAAGAAAAAAAAATATTAATTTTTTTTTGAGATAAGCGTGTTTAATCAAATAAATTCTTCATTTCTATAGTAATAAGTAAAGAAGCAGAAAGAAAAGAAAGAAGCAAACCCTTTATGGTGTAAGAGATATAAGATATTTATTGGAAGTAGGTACTATAGTCATAGCCTCAATGAAAAATAAAAAAATATATATTTTCAATTACCCGCTTTGCTGAGATAAAGAGCGGCGTTGGGTTCCGCCATACACAAAACTGGTAATGTCTTTGAGACATTAGTTTGATATTTTTTAACTCTACCTAGAGTCACCGTTTTTTTGGTGCTTTTTTGGTACTTCATGTTTTAAAACACTCAGTTACCAGTATTCATTTAATCTTCGTGATAATGACGGAATTAAACGCCGCACTATGTCCAGTTTGCCAGAGCGAGGAAAATGATACCATATCTAGAGCGGGAATCGAATACATAACCGTTGACTTCTACATAAGGAAACACGTAACATTTTTGTATTTCTAACTCTCATCCCATTCTATACGACACATGTATAAGCCCACATTGTGAAGCTGAAAGGTCTAAGTGTCAGCGCAATTTTCACGTTTTGTCACACATTTTGTACTCAGCTCTTTTCAAAAGTCCAATGAATGCCTTTTTTCTATTCAACAAGCTGTTGTTTGTCACATAGTAATGGTTCCGGGGATATCTTTGCGAAAATATCTATTGTATATGTTAGTTGTGGTGCAATGTGATGGCTGACTGTGAACGTGAGAGTAGCAGGTTCGATTTTCAGTCGGTGAAATTTATTATTTTCATTTTCACAATGCAGTTATTTGACAAAGCACAGCGTTGAGTACTGCCTCAATATGTCTTGAAAATTAGGTGGAATGTGGGAAATAGGATATTTTGATATTTTAGATAGATATAAGATATATGAAAATTCAATTTTATAAATCACAAAAAATACCTTTAGGGAAAATTAACTTAGCTAAAAAAAAATGCTTATTTTATCACTGAGCTATAACGCCTTTAGGCCTGACGTGGCGCAGTCGTGGGTTCAATTTCCACTAGAGAAAATTAGTGAAAATTTCAATTACTATTAATCTATTAAGGAGGCAAAGCATGGCGTTGGGTTCTGCCACTCAATGCGTAATACCTCGGAGAGAATAAACAGAAGCCTTTTAATGGTAACGGAGTGTCTTAACACTAGTTTCCCAAGTTCCCTCTACCTTATGCGGGATATACCTAGCGTGAAAGTAAAAAAAAGAGTGATAACCGTATACAGATGACGCGGTCAAACGTCGAATGCAATCGTTTAAACACGAGCAATCGTGAAGTGCTTGTTAATTAGCGTTCTAGCTCCGTATGTCTTTATCACGATTTTATGTTTACTGTTACTGGTCTGTAGTCGCGCAGCGGCGCAAGCGTGTGACTGTAACCGACAGGTTGTGGGTTCGATTCCCGTACGAGGCAGTGAAATATTTAATATTTTCAATTTAATTTCTTCAGGGTAACAAGGCAAAACGCGGCGTTGAGTTCCGCCGCTCAACAAGCTATGCCTCAAATTCGGCGGAAAGTGGGGAATGGAAGTGGAACGGAGTGTCTTAACACTAGGTTCTCAAGTTCCCTCTGCCTACCCTGCCATGTGCGGGATACAGCGTGAAGCTGAGAAATGTTTACTGTTAGACGGTTGATGTAGTACTGTTCCTAGGCGACGCCACAACCTATCATTCTAACAGTCACATATAGGCCCCACGACAGCCCTCAAAAGAAGGCCTTTCTTCAAAATAAATTCTATTCAGTATTTCAATACGTATATTTATATCTAAATATAAACACGCAATGCTTCAAGTTCAGACGATAGAAGGTAATGAAACGGAGTGTCTTAACACTGGGTTCCCAAGTTCCCTCTGCTTACCCTACCATGTGCGGGATACAGCGTGAAAGTGAAAGAAAGAAGAAATAAACATTATTTAAACACATTCAACTGAACTGATTGTTTGTGTTCACGGGAAATCAACGCTTGAAGGCAACAAATGGACAGACAAACTAACTGATGTCTAATAATACTGTAAATATATCATGTTTTACGTCATAGTTCTAATTATATTAGTGTATGAACTTGTTTTCGTCTATCAGTTCATTTTTAGTTTCACAGGCGAAACCTAATGTCGAGACATTTTCTCACCCATTTTATACCAATTTTAGAAACTGTGCGGAATTCAACGCCGCGGATTGTCACCAGAGCGAAATGAAACTAATTTATACCAAGTGGGCATCGAACCCACTATGCCACTACGCAAAGACCATTATTCTATATCTATATCAATTATAAGTGACAGCCAAACAAGCGCAATTAATGATCATTCTTCGTTACAAGTTTCACTAAAATCGGCCAAGACGTTATTTATCGCTACAGTCATATATCTTTGTGCGAAAC
>DWMZ01006537.1:0-10272 GCA_018249855.1 Eueides tales michaeli | reverse complement strand
AGAAATAAATTCGCTTTTTGTTCACATCCCTATACTTTTCAATTTCGCGGACTGCCTCCATTGAATTAACACATTCTGTGTCGACCTTTCGTTGAATACGAATTGGTTAACTTGCTGGATTCTCGAGCTATTTAGGGATCCTTATTTTAATATAAATTTAAAAATTATTCTAAATTGGTTTTATAACCTGGTATTACATATAAAGGGTTGTATTAATAAAGATAAATTTTACTTTTAAAAGAAAAAGAGAGGAAAATGACAATGGCTTTAATAAACAACTGATAAAGATTTATTTTGAACAAGTTTGACAGGATGTTTGCGCACCCCTATGGTTCAAATCCTGTCACATTTTCTAAATACTTAAAATCTTACTACAAAGTATACTTTTAGTTAATAACTCAGTACCTTAATTTTTCACGCTGATTTTGCAGACATAAATATATCTGTAACAAAAAAAAAATAGTTATTTTTTACTCTAACTATTAAATAATGATATTTGACAAAAATTTACATAAAAATATAATTAAAAGTTATATTTATAGTCAATTTTATTCAAAATTAGTAAACGCAAACGTAATTTTGACAATTTTTATAAGTATTACCTACGAAAAACGATACGAAACCCTTGTGGGGCGAATTCGACTCACATTTAAACGATTTTATTAAAGTAATTAAGCTTAACTTAGATCACCAAGACGTTACAATTAAATGTCTATACAAAGTCTACTAATATTGTTACACTTTTCTTTTTTTTTGTTATGAAAACGTTTCATAAAATTATTATTTATATATGTGATTAGAAACTCACTGTTTGAGTCATTTTTTACGTATTCCCTACATATCAGAGTAGGCAGAGGGAACTTGAGAACCTAGTATCGGAACATTACAGTCCCAAGTTCCCATGGAAATCCGCCGAATTTGAAGCATTGCGTGTTAAATGTCGGAATTCAACACCGCGCTTTGACTTATTACCAAAGTAACAATATTGAATCATTAATTTCCTCTTATGAGAATAAAGCCCATAGCCTATTGCTTTTACAGTCACACGATTATGCTCCTACGCCACGACAGGCCAAAATAGTATCAGTTTATGAACAACATAAAATTAACTAATAAATAACAAAACCTATGTCTAGATGTGTGATATTTTTGTGTTATTTCAGCAGCGTTTTCGATGGATAGTTGATGAACTGTTGTTATCTCAGTTATAGTGATGTGAAATGCGATAGCAGTATCAACATAAACAGTTTTATCGTAATAATAGTAATGTTTTTTTAGCTTCGCGTTATATGCCGCATTGCAGGGTAGTTCAGAACCCTTTATTTTATTAATAATCGAAATGAAATAGACTATTATTAAAAAAATAACTTAAAAAAAAACAAGCTTTTTATAGATTTACTTTCTTTTCATGGTGTTTTCTATTTAACAAATCAAACTCTTTCATTTAATATCCATACAAGGCGATCTGTACAATTGTTTATAATCGGCCATTTTGTTGTGGTGACTATTTTGAATTAACAACAATATTTATTATGTACATTTAATACCCATACAAGGCAAGCTGTGCAATTATTTATAATCGGCCATTTTGTTCCGGCGGCCATTTTGAATTAACAACATTATTTATTATGTCTGAACTGAAGTCAATATACAAGTCGAGTACAAGTCAATATACAAGTCAAGTACAAGTTAATATACAAGTCAAGTACATGTGATGTGATGTGAAAAAATGTGATAATTCAAGAAATCTCCAAAATTGAAACAAATCTACATTCATCACGTTTACGGTTTGTCACTTACCACTACTATCAATAAACAGCTGAACCGATTTTGATGAAATTACATACACAGATAATTGAAGGTCTTAGGATGAACATAGGTTACTTTTTTCTATTTTTTTTTTTGGTTTGTCCAAGAATCTTAAGGAAAGTTCGCCAAGATCCGCTGGCTTAATCTTTTGAGGCACATGAAACATTTGTCTACAAAATATTCTCCTTTTAAACACATAAAATTGCCTGAGCCGTACAGTAATTATAATTATTTTAAATTTAAATTAATCGGTTTATATTAATGTATTTTCTCAATGTCGGTATTTACTCTTAAAATAAATATAATTAAGGCCAATTGTAGCGGAGAGCCACAACGTGTTTGTGCTTGAACGGGACGAGTTGTGGGTTCGATTCCCAATTGCAGTAATGAAATATTTAATATTTTAACGAAACAAAACGCGGCTTTTGATTCCGCCATTCACCACTCGCCTCCTCGACGTAGAGTGGTTGGACGTAGGTTGTGTCAATTTTTATATATATTCGATCTACTAATGTTTAAGTGATTATTTTTAATTTATATATATTTTTTTGGTTATATTCGATTAGCTACATTTTTTTATTTATATGTTGGTTTGGTCAATTATTTTGTTTTCAATTCTGGTATTATATCTTATGTTAGGCTAGGGATATGTATACGAGTATATATATATATATATATATATATATATATATATATATATATATATATATATATATATATATATATATATATAAATAAAAAGTTTAGTTTTCTTTCAGTAATTACTTTTCCAATAATAATAATTTCTTTTGGCTACGTTTATTTATCATTATTTAAGTAGTTAAATATTTACGTAATATTGAGAATTTCAGGTATTTTTGTTCATTAAGACTTTTCCTTAATTACATTTATTTATACTGTTTGTTCATTTTATTTACTCAGCTTTTTTATTGATACTATGTTTTTTTTAACTTACTCATGTATACTTATAGTTATTATTGTTTCTTTTTTTAATGGAAAAGACAAGGCAAACGAGCGTACGGGTCACATGATTGTGAGTGATCACCGTCGCCTATGGCCCCGTGTAACACCAGGGGAGCTACAGGTGCGTTGCCGGCCTTTAAGGTAGATGTAAACACAGGTAAGGTATATCATATTATATCCTAAGCCCCTTAAATTATTGTTGTTGGGTGTACTCAAAACAATTACGGTAGTATAACACCTAAATGTAATTAAATTAAAAGTTGCGGGTAATAGTTATATTAAATATAAAATAAGCGAATGAACCCGCTCAATTCCGCTAGTATATAGGCTCTACAAGATAGAAGATACATTTTAAATGATAGTAGGAAAATGATAAGCTCAACAGTTTCCATGTAGGTATGTGGTTAAGTATTATAACTGTTTTTATTTATCTTTTCTTCTTTTCGCTAACAATATTTCACAAACAATGTCTTAAGAAATTCAATGTAAGGTGGGAAGTCGAACGTCAACATTAGGTTCCCTATTTTTGCGCTACAATTATTAAATAATAAATAATTATCAATTTTTTTAAGCTTCAGGCTATATCTCGCGCACAGCAGGGTGGGCAGAGGGAACTTGGGAACCCAGTGTTAGAACACTCCGTTCCACTTCTGATCTGTTCTGTTGAAGCATTGCAAATTGAGAGGCAGAAGTCAACGCCAAAACATAAAATATTTAAATTGAAAATATTAAGTGTTCCATTTCCTCGAGTGGGGATCGAATCCACAACCTGTCGGTTACAGTCACACACTTGTGCCGCTGCGCCACGACAGGCCTCGATAATTCATAAAATAACTTATATAATTTTCTATACACACACGCTAAGCCCTATCGTAGCAAATGTGTCGAGCTAAACTTCTGCAAGTGTAAAAACGTTAATTAATTATGAATCTAATTACACAAGAACGCTGAAATTCCATTTAGAATCCCCAATCCTGAATCCCGAAGCCCGCAAGTTACGGGATTCACTTACATGGGATTACGTGTGCGGTAGCAAATCGTAAATACTAGGGTACCTGCGTTAACACTTTTGGTAGATTTTGCTTATTCGGTCTGTAATTTTATTCATTTTATTATTTTATCCAGTTAAAAAGGTGAACAATAATTTCGAGAGCCTCGTAGTGCAGTGGCACAGCGTCTACACGACAAGTGTGAGTTTAAACCAATTTCAGGGGAGAGGTTTATTTTTATTCTCTCGCTGTTGTTCAATGACATATTTTGGCGTTATGCTTCGACTTTACTCTATGTACATGTACAGGAAACGGTACTTGAGAAATACAATATCTTGACACTATCTTTCTCTAGCCGATTAATATATGGTATATTTTATTCATTATTCCTATTTATTTCTTGTTTTTTATTATATATTATTAGTATTTTTTTATGTTAATTTTAATTATAATTGAAAATCAATTATAATCATTATTTTTATCTTTGAAAAAAAAATACAGCGTGATGTTAAAAATGTAGTATCGTTTTTAAATTTAATCTTTGTGCCTTTGGAATATAATATTTTTTACAGCCAATATTCTGCCTCGCTGTGACATCAACCATTTATAAAATATAAAACATATTGTTTTATTAGAAAGTTGAAAAAAATATATTAATTGTGAGTTTTATCCCAACTGGAGGTAATGAAATATTTAATATTTTCAAATTAATGTTTGCACTTTTTTGCTGAAGTAAATACGAAATACCTCAAATTCGGCGGAAACTGGAATACAGAATAGAGACTCTTAACACTAAATTCCCAAGTTTCCTCTGCCTACCCTGGTATGTGTGAGATAGAGAGAGCTGAAAAAAAATAAAAAAATATATGAAATTGTACCATACATCCGCAGAAAGAACAATCAAAACAATAATATGTAAGTATTAAACTGAAAATAAAAATAAAAATCAAGTGAATTCAAGAACGTTATTTTTAATGAATACTTTATTATTATGGTTTTGATAGGGAAATTATATACTAATGGTGTTTCAAGATCTGGCACTAGTCCAGGCGACTTCGCAAATTACAAGCTTGTGTATATACAAATATGTATGAAGAAAAATATGAGCAAGAATCTAAATATCAGCGAAAAAGTTACTTTTTGTAAGAAATTCTTATTTACGAGGAGCGATTTGACGCGATTCTGGTCATACACACCCAAGGTTGTATAAAATATGACAAATGTAGCAAGTTTTTACTTAGATCATCACTATAATAGGTTATATTGAATAGAAGAAAAGAATATATAATAAAATAAAAGAGAATATTCTTTATTACATACAAAAACTATATTGTTGACTATATATACTATAGGGCGCAAGAACATAGACTGTGTTTCAGTTTCTTTGCTCTAGTAACAAGGCAAAGGGCGGCGTTGAGTTCCGCCGCTCAACACGCAATCCATTAAATTCGGCAGAAAGGACAGAAGTAACTTAATGAGAACGGAGTGTCTTAACATTAGGTTCCCAAGTTTCCTTTGCCTACCCTCCTATGTGCTAGATACAGCGTGAAGTATGAAAAATATATCAATTCCATTATTATCGATGTACTAAACAGACCTTAAATAATTCTATCAAGAAAGCATTTTAAACCGAAACAGGAATGACTCAATAAACATAGAAATCCGAAGACTCGGCCATTAAGTACAGGCATGTAGGACGGTAATCCACTACAGTACTAAAACATTTTTTTAGCTTCAGTTTCCGAGACATAGCTTATTGGGTGGAGGAGTTTAACACTGAGTCTTGTCATCTTACCAGAGCGTGGTTATGAAAATAATTCATTTATTTCACCGTTTAGGACTTGAACTCCTAATAATTGCTCTTATAGTCAGACATCGTACCACTGCGGTACTATAAATTCAGCTTATATAAAAATTTATTTAAATTAGCCTGCCTTAGAAAATACTAAATATATAATTTAATCAAATGATAATTTAACCAACACCTTGTCGTGCTTACAGTCGCACGCTTGTGCCCTTGCGCCACAACAGGTCTCAAAAAAAACCATTCTACCTATCAATATGCTATTTAACCTCCAAACTATTTAATATAAAACAAAGCGCGACGTCGAGTTTCGCGAGACAATACGCAATGCCTCAAAGGAAAGTGAAGAACGTAAGTGGAACGGAGTGTCTTAACACTACTTTCCAAGTCTCCTATACCTACCCTGCCTTGTGCGGGACGGGCCGTGCTTACAGTAGCACGCCTGTACGTCTGCGCCACGACAGGCCTCAAAAAAAAACTTTGCACTATAATATTCGAACCCAAGACCTATCAATTTGCTATTTAACCTCAAAACTGGTATACACTGTAGCTTAGCTCAAAATGGTGGAACGCTACATTCATGCAAGCACCGTGCTATCTACGTAATAGGTCGTATAGTGCAGACGAGGCTATGTGAGAAGGAAATAACATCACATATAAGTACTTCTAGGCTACAGCCAGTTAACTCCATACCAAATGGAGTTAACTGACTTGGTTTTAATGAATATTGTGTTTAGTGAATTGCTGTAGGTTATTGGAAATATCGTTTTTTATAGTTTTACGCTGTATGCCGCAGGTTGAGGAACCTTGGGAACCTAGTGGGAAGAAGGAGAAGGGACGGAGTACGTCCCTATTAAGATGCTGTCTGACGAATTTCAGCTATTGCGTGTTGAGTGAACGAATTTAAGCCTCGCTTTGGCCCGTTACCGTAGCAAAAAAATAAAATATTAAATATTTCATTTCCTTTATAAGAATTAAATTTAAAATCTGTCGTGTATACAGTCACACATTTATGCTTCTGCACTTCAACAGGCCACAGGTAAAGAAAATAGAACTTTTCACTAATTACTTTAAATATTAGAAGAAGTATTAATAATAATTCTATGATTAAAACATACAATGATTAAGTTAGTTAGTCAATTAACCGCAGAATAAAACTTGCTCCAAATGTCAGGGTGAAATTTAATTAAGCTTCTGTCTAAGCACAAAATACCTGTAGTCTGAAACTACAGTGACACAAGTAAACTCGACGCTAGTTAGCGAGTACGTAAACTACTGTTGTCAATTTCTAAAGTGCTTGTTGAAGTCCATTTTAAATGAAACAATGTTTTTTTTTATATATTTTTACGATTTTTTATGAGTGTTACTTTTTATGAGCTTTTAATATAATTATAAATAGAACTGTTATTTTTTTGTTCTTTAACGTTTTCTAAGTGACATTTTAAATTAAATATTGCGAACGGGGTAAGATGGCGGACTAATTATCTTATTTAATTATTGAATGAAAGGAATTATTATAAAGAAATTAAAAATGAGGCCTGTCGTGGCGCAGCGGCACAGGCGTGTGACTGTAAATGACAGGTTGTGGGTTCAATCCCCACACGAGAAAACTAAATGTGTAATATTTTCAATTTAAATATTTAATGTTTTGCCACTCAACACGCAATGCCTCAAATTCGGCGGAAAATGGGAAACGGAAGTGGAAATTAGTGTCTTAACACTAAGTTTTCACTTCCCTCTTGTGCGTGATACAGCGTGAAGCTGAATTTAAATACATAAAAAAATAATAAGTAACAAGATTTATTACAATTATATATGAAAAAAAAAACCACAAATGTATAGCTACGACAGTCTCAAACATTGTTTCCTATACAAAACACAGTTTTACAGTACCCTGCATTTTTCATGTTAGGCAGAAAGGTCTTTATTTATTAATAGTTTTCCTAGGCGAGGCTTTTCATAAAATTTCAGCACCCATTTGTGTCTTCCTGCGAGCGATTGGTCGGAGGCCTATAGTGACCTACTTGCATGCCGAATTGCGTTTCGATCTGGTTTTTTTTTTCTATTTCAGCATGGTAGGCAGAGGGAACTTGGGAACCTAGTGTCATTTCTGTTGTCTAGGGAACCTAGTGTTATTTCTATTGTATATTCTTTTTCGATTAATGTCTAATAAAAGATTTGATTAATATAGATCACATTTGGTTATTCCCAGTACATTTCTAATTCTTCATTCAGTCTTAGCCAATCGTCCTAATGTATATCAATAGTAAGGAGCAAAAATGAATTATCTAATTAACACAATTTTTGTAAGGGCATATATGCTATCATATCAACCTAAGAACATATTTTTGCGTTAATCCAGTAAGCAACTGCTCACTTATATTCAGTAAATCACTCATTTAAAACTGATAATACTTACTTAGAAAGAAAAAAAAATTGTTTAGAAAACATATAAAACGATATATTGGACGTAGCGGGAATGGAACCCGCGGAAATCTGTAATTTTTACTCCATTATTTTGTATAAATTTTATAAATTAACTTAACAAAGTTTTTACTAACAAAAACGAAGAAAGATTTCGTTTGTGATAAAAGTGATCAATATCACAAAGCTACTTTAAGTTTCAGCAATATTATTTTATCTCATTGCCAAGTTTTTTTTTGACTTTAGATAATGATCAGTCTCTCGTACATTAAATCTGGTAACTAAGTTTAGGGAAGGTATAGGCTGTCTACGGCAGAATTCTAGTATTCTTTTAGTCCGATACAGTGTTGTGTGTTGTCATACGGTGAATAGAAAGTTACCTTTCGACAAAACATATGCTTAAAAAACGTATGAGCAATGATTTTATTGATTTTTTAAAATATCTTAACAAAATTACTTAATATTTTAATGGAACCTAATGTCTTAATTGAAAATATCATGCTTTTTATGTAACCTTCCATCGATACAATGTTCTGGAAGGTCAACTAGGGTTCCCTCAGATTCTATTACATATTTGTATTTATATTTATGTAAGGACAAATAAATTATACCAATTTTTGTAATGAAGCTTAAAACTACACTAAACTTTCAAAAGCATTAGTAAAGTTAACAACAAAGTTGTATATCGATATTATCACGCAAATGTATATAATAAAAGGCGAATATAAATTTATATGAAGTTATTATTATTTAATTTGCATAATTGCATAAAATTTGTAGGTAAATTTGTAGCGCAGTGGCACTGAGTTAAGTGTAGTACGGTTCGATCACGAACGAGGGTTTTTCATGTAAATAGTATGTATAGTAGCGTTTAGCGCTACATATTCTCAGGCTACCCCAATAAGGACAAAGTGTGAACTAAAAGAAATGTATGTATATGTGTGTACTATATGTACACACATATATATGTATATGTGTGTGTGTGTGTATAAACACTTCGGGCTTACAGTCGCACATTTCTTTTTGTGCCCCTACGCCACAACAGGCCTTAATTTAAATTTTCTACCTAATATATATACGTAACACGAATGTGACAATAGTTTTAACGTCTGTTTAGCTTTACTTTATACTTAAGAAAAAAAGACTATTACTTATTTGAAGAAAAGGTATAAAAATTTCAACATAGAATTTGCTCCCGTGTCTATTGGAACCCGTCCAAGAGGTCTTACCAGGGTAGGGTAGGCAGAGGGAACCTGGGAACCTAGTGTTAAGACACTCCGTTCCACTTCCGTCCCCCACTTTCCACCGAATTTGAGGCATTGCGTGTTGAGTGGTGGAACTCAACGCCGCACTTTGCCTTATTACCAGAGCGATATGTTATCATCTATCTAATTTGTTTATATTCTTAGTATCCCCATAGGTTTTAAAAAAGAAATACAAGTGCGGTATATAAGAAGTCTAGCATTTCTTTTAACAAAATAAAAAAAAAATTACCCATCTGTCAAATTGTCCATTCTTCTAGTACAATAATTGTTGTCTGAAGCGCCAGAGCGTTAAGACGTGAATGTGTTTCAAATGAAATGTCACACGCACGTTCAAACAGATTGAATTGTTTGTAATTTAAATAATGGTAAGTAGCTTGTCTATCGCGGCGCAGGGGCACAAGTGTGTGACTGTAAATGTGATAGATAGTGGGTTCGATATCCACTATGGTAACAAGACAACCCTCTGGTAACAAGATAAAACACGGTGTTGGATTTCAATTCTCAAATCTGGCGGAAAGAAATAGGGGGGATAAAGTTGCTCGCGTCCGTAGGACTTACCATCTTGTCCATTAAGACCCACCCTACACGTATCCCCTGGGTGGTGCTAAATGAGCAACAACGCCGAGTTTTGGGCGACGGTAATTAACCTAAATCAACATGCCTAACAAGCTTGTCCTTGTGGTTCTTGGAAGTAGGAAATGACTTCTAAGAACCCGCAACTCTGTGAACATGTATTGCAGAGTCGGGGATCTTGGCTTAACTGCCCGGGTCAAGGGGAAGTAACGACCTTAAAAGTTACCCTAATCCTAAGGTGGGAAAACGTGCCGACAGGATGTATGTCTATCAGGAAGATAGTCTCTAGCGCCAACCTCAACGAACCCGGCAAACGTTGTTGTATGGAGCCTTCTCGAGGGAATGGGCGTCACCCTTCGAGTGACCAAATATTTCGACCCTTCTCGTGGGAATAAAATGAATGAAAATGAAAATAAAAACAAATCAAATATATTAAACGACCAAG
>DWMZ01006536.1:0-10272 GCA_018249855.1 Eueides tales michaeli | reverse complement strand
ATATATATATATATATATATATATATATATATATATATATATATATATATATATATATATATATATATATATATATATATATATATATATATATATATATATATATATATATATATATACATTTTCAACCACAGCCACGGTAACAACACATATTTGCGTTATTCCACGCGCTTGGACTATTTTCAAGAGGCGCGAGTTCAAATGCTGCTGCGATATTTTTTTATTTTTCAAAGAATTTGCATTATTGAGTACTTGAATGTCAATTTTTGTCTAAGACAAACGCGATGAATAAAAAAAATTCTAAAGTAGGGTCGAGTTTACATTCGAGAAAATGAATTTCGCCACTTCATACGCAGTACCTAAACATCAGCCGAAAATAGGGAACAGAAATGTGTTAATTATAACGGAGTATTAAAACACTCCGGAAAATGGGGAATCTAGTGTTAAAACACTAGATTCCCAAGTTTCCTCTGTCAATACATCAGTCATATGCGACAAAATAGGGATAGCTGAAAAAACCGCTTATAGGGCCACTAAAATGCCTATCGCACTAAAATGGCTTTTTATGCATACAAAATGTATGTTACCGATGTAAAATTAAAGTACTCAAAAGGAAGCTTTTGTTTATGAGTTTTATTAGACCGTTACATTTTATGCTCTACATATGTCAGTAATAAAAAGCTATATTGTAAAAGAATGTCAACTTAACTTTGAAAAGATATCCATTTTTCAATATCACAAATGTTTGCTCAAAGAAAAATATGTCCAAATTTTTATCGAAAGGTCAATGGAAACTTTTCAATGAAGGTACGAGAATGGTTTCATATGTAGACCGCGAAAATTTGCCTTTGTCACAATTCTACATGCAAATAACTACTGAACATTTCTTTATACGTACCGATTCATGTTGCACATTTTATTCCAACAGATTCCGGTAGATTCTCAAATTTGGGCAGCGAGCGCAGGGCGGAGTGTCTTAACACTAGGAATGAAATACATTGTTTAAGAAATTATTGCTTAGTTACTCTATCTTAAGTAGTAGTAGAAAAGTGGTACAGAGGTAACAAGAACTAATGCGGCGTTGAGTTCCGTCACTCAACATGTTATGTCTGGAAATTGAGTAAAAGTCTCAATATTGAGTTTATTTTACTTTTACATAAAGCAATAAAAGCAAATGTACGTAATAAAATACAAAAACGCTTAAATATTCAACAAAATAATATTCAAATTTAATGTGAAAAATATAAGGTGAAGGCGCAAACGGTAAAATATTCTAAGCTCCTTATTCCTAAGATAATGTTGACATTTAAATTCATTGCCTCTAAATAATTGGAATTGGCTTCTCATTTGAAATTGGGGATTTTCTTATTTGCATTGTTAACGGATTTGTTTTGCCTCATCGAATTGAGTGGGCACAAAATATAATTTTAAAGATATATCTATGTTTATACTAAATGTGTAACTGATCACTGTCTGTACTTGGAAGATATATTTGAAAAAATCTTATAGAGGACGTTTATTAATATAATAGGGAAATTAATGAATTATAACATTTTTGTTGGTTTTTGTTTGTCCGTGCTTTCGTACGTACTAATATCAAATTTGGCTAAACAGATTTAAATGCAGTTTTCCCAATTATATATTGTTCTTTCCTTTTCCTTTCTTAGACATTTAGTATTGGTTTTATTAAAATCTTGACAAGAAAGTAGTTGAAATTAGTAAATAAAGTAGTGTAATTTAAACGGGTGAAGCCGCGGGCAGGTTACAGGGTAGTTTTGAGTTCTTATATACAATACTAAGACTTTCAAAGCGTACAAATTGGAGAATGGACTTCAAGAATTGGAAAATATTATGCAGAGCAAAATACCAATACAATTCTGGTTGGTTTTGCTACAATAATGGTTATAATTTAAACACGATATTAATTTTATTTTAGCTTCACGTAACATTTATACATAGCAGAGAAGGCCTAGGAAACGTAAAAATCTAGGATTAACCTAAGCCTTTACCATTAAGACACTTCCGATTCTCGCATTTTGCGTAGAGAAACCGTCATTTATAAAAAAATTTGAACATCTCAATATACTGTATACACATTACAAATCACTACATTTGATTTATTTAAAATTAATTCTAAACATACAATGAAATATTTGATAGAACGAGTAATCCTCCATTTGTGACCCGGATAAAGTAAGCTTTAATCAACCTGTCCCTTCGAAACATGCATCAAGGGACCTACTTTGAATAACACGATGTATTGACATAAAATCATTAAATATTTTTTATTTAGACCATATGATTAGAAATAAAATATTTGCAGAATTTACTTGTATTCTATATAATTGCAGGCTATAACTAATTTAATCATTTATTACGAGAGAGAAGATTCTCAGGACACGGTATAAGACATAGACTTAAAAAACAATTATAATTCTACTTTCAAATATTTATACCTAAAGGTTTTACACAAAAAATAATCTTATTCCCCTGGAAATGCATGACATCGATTATATTAAACAGAAACGTCAAAAGCAAAGCATTCGTAGTACAATATTTCATCCTCAACTAGCTAGCATCCAGTTTGATTTATTGCCGTCGTAAAAGCTGTGTACACGGTCATAGAAAATTTCGAATCGACTGTTGATGGGCATGAGTCGTCTTTTTTTATACTTGGAGTATTGGAGAGATTTATTGGTAAATGTGGATGACAGAAATCGGTAGTTGTGGGGTCGGATGCAGTAGTTATAACTGTATTTATATTATATACTTAAAAGCTCTCAGAAACTAAAGATTCGAATAAAAAACATATCTTTTGTTGGGTAGTATATCGGGAAAGGACTATAGGGGGACTATATAAGTTATACTATACGTTTATTATTTAGATATAATCTACTATGCCCGCAGTACTGACTGATTGACATCCACTACTCTTGATTATAAGTGCAGTTTGAGACTACGTTCATTACTTCAGTGAATTATTTTTTCGAGACATTGCGTTTTTAAGTGGCCGAACCTAACGTCGCGCTTTGTTTGCTAAAGTGAGCAAAAATAAATAAAGATAAAAAAACAATCACTGCGCCACGACGGTCTCAAGCATAATATACAAAGTGAATGCCTTAAGCTTAAGAATTTCATTTAAAACTTTAAAGTTTTACATAAAGGCTGCTTCAAACTAAATTGTCTTCAAATTATTTTGTTGCTTTATAAAGCAAATTAGTATTTAAAATATGAACTTGGCTTTAATGAGCTTTGAAGGTGAAACTTTGAGGCCTGTCATGGTGCAGGGGCACAAGCATGTGAGTATAAACGCAGCTGGTTAGGAGGTTAGGACTTCGATCCCCTTCCGAAGGAGGAAATATTTAATATTTTAAAATTATCCCCATGATATTGAGACACGCAATACCTCAAATTCAGAGGAAAGTGAGGAACGGAAGGAAGTGTCTCAACACTAAGTTTTCCTTTGCCTACCCTGCCATGTGCCAGATACAATGTGTAGATGAAGGTGAATATAACAGGCTAAAGTAAAAATATTTAAGAGTTTGGCATCTAATGCTTATGAGTCTATAATAAATATTATATAAGTGTGTATAGTTCTATAATAAATATAACATAAGTATGTACAGAATAAATAACACCAGCAACTGGATAACCACTATCCACTTGCTAGTGTTAACATAATATTCGAGCCATTATAAAATAGCTACGAGTCTATTGAGGCAAACTGAGTAACGTATGTATAACTGTAAAAGCGATGGATGTGGGTATGATTCTCATTAAGGATAATTTTATTTTCGGCTTCATTCTGTATCCCGTACATCGTAAGGCAAAGGGAACTTGGGAACCTAGTGATACAAAACTCCGTTCCTTTCCCCGGGGTTTAGGGCTAATATTATTTCATAATATATTTGATTTTCATGTTTTGGCCAGAAAAAGTATAGCGTTTATTTCTGCCACCCTCTCGATATCAGGTGGTAACTAGAAATTGTATAGATTTAGATTCTCCTAATTAACGTATAACAGCATTGGTCTAAAATTTTAAAGAACATATACATTATGTCACATCCAGAAGTACTTTCGTTTCACGTGCCGCACGGCGCTCGCACTAGAACTGATTTTACGAAATAGGCATAAATCCCGCATGAATAATCGATAATAATAGCCGGCTTTACGTTTGGACAACAAAATGTTATAGAAATATGCTGTGTACCTATTTAATCTGATTTTTTTAAAGTTATAATATATTACTTGTAAAACAAAGATTGAGGCGTGTCGTGCATCGTGTCACTGTAAGGACGACAGCTCGCAAGATCGATCCCCGCTTGAGGAAATGTAATATTTATTATTTTCATTTCTTCGTGTCGCCATGAAACACGCAATGCCAGAAATTCGACGGAAAGTGGGAAACGGCCTTAACAAGAGGTTGGAGCGTGAAACGTGAAAGGGTAAAAGAAATTAAAGAAACCATACCTACCTCTACACGTTTGTCCCTAGACAAATAAAATACACTTAGTATCTTAAAAACAGAGAAAAAGAATTTAAATAAATACATACAGTTCTTACTTATCCAATACTATAATATTCCATACAATACATTGCATGTAGCGAGACGGAACTATTCACGGCAATTTGTCTTGTCATGGTGAAGACAAAAATAATTTAACGTAATCATTTCTGCGAGTGAAAATCGCGTTCACAGTTACACGAGTCGTTCCTTACAAACTTTATTAACGCAGCCTTTGTCTATATTAGAAATGTTTTTCATAAAACAATGCTACGAATAAATATAGTGTAAATTTTGAAATTCTAGAAATCCTAAATTTCATCACACAATCGGATTCCGTAACTCAACACAATTATAAGAGAAGAAACTAAAATAAACTCAAATACTTCTTACTTTTACTTCAAGCTAACACTGATTTTACAATCTAGGTGTAGATAACAAATGAATATTTGATGTCGAGCTTTAACCAAGTCTAATGCATCCTTGATATTGCTTTAAATATTTATGGAACTCATTTGCTTTTAAATAACTGAGATCAAAAATATGTTTTATTTATGAAATAAATTATATTGCTAATAATATTTACTATATATTACTTACGGATGTCATTTTCGAAAATAAGTTGTTTATTTGATTTAAGCAAGTTATTTTATGTTGCCTTAAAGCGTAGCGTTTAGTTGCGACACTCAATATGTAGTCTCGGAAATTGTTCATTTGGTGAAATAATGTATATTATTTTTCAGCTTCATGCTGCATCCCGCACGAAGCAGGGTAGGCAGAGGGAACCCGGGAACCTAGTGTTAAGACACTCCGTTCCACTTCCGTTTGCCACCTTCCGCCAAACTTGAGGCTTTTTTTCCTTGTCCTGAAAATATAATGTCCGATTCTGGTTGAAATCTACATTTATACATAGAGACACTCTCGGTAAAGCCTGAGGTTGTGTCTCATAAGTTTCATATTCATATAACTACCACAATCTGGAACACTGCCCCTAACTTTATAAATAGAGATAATAAAACAAACATGTCATCGTTCGATCGGAATATAGTCAGGTCCCATCGGTTGTTAAACGTCGAAGGCAATTTCAAGTTTCCTCAATGGCAATAAGTCTAACAAAATATAATAAAGTGTAGACTCATTGTAGTGGTTTCCCTCCCTTCCCTCTGTCCAGCCTGCTACGTGAGAGAAAAGTTGAGATGGTAGAAAAAAATATATTAATTTTATCTCTCTGTTGTTAGTAGGAAAATTTAAAGATTATTGTAAATAAGAAGACCAGCAGGTCATTTTATTTACAGTAATCTTTATATTTTGGATTGTAATTGTAATTGCAACTTTTTTTCTCCACTTTTCTCCGAATTCAAAAGCCATTTTGGTTGGCTCAACGCTGCGCTTTGTCTCGCTACCAAAGCGAGTAAATGAAAATATTATATTGCAGAAAAAAGCATTATTAATTTATATTTGCAGTTCATTGGCCAGTTTTTTTTTATTGTAAAGTATATTATTACAATATTTCATACAAAATTATGAGTTGGTCAAAACGATCATTCGTACCCAAAATTCCTCGTTTACACGTGTCTTTATCTCAGGGGCCGGTTATTGCTCCATTTTTTCAACCCAATGACATCTATACATAGGTGAAATCCTCAACCGAGTGAGTGGTTGGAGTCGTGTTAAGGGTTTGCTGGATATTTTTTAATATGATTATAGAAATATCTAACCTTATCACCTATGTCAAAATCCATTTACTTCTGTAGAGATTCATAGAAATTACCTTAAGGTATTATTTTTAAGTTCTTAAAATCTAGATTTGATCTAAAGGACATTAAGTTGAATTTTTTATTCAACTTAATGTTCTTAAGGTCAAATCTATAATGTAACCAAACCCAGCTTTTTCTAGCTCTTGCAAATCTAGAGAAAGTCAAGTGTTAAAATAATTAATTCACTCGTTCAATTCTATTCTCAATATCCTTGCAAAATTTAATAAAAATGAAAACTATAAATAAAGCTTACACCTGAAAAAGAGCATTATTCTCAGCAAAGCAACTATGTTGTGCACAAAATTGGAGTAAAAAACCTTATTACCGCATATAAGCACGCGCTTCAAAATAAAATGTATGAAATTCCCGCTCTTTTCAGCATGTTCAAGCTGTAAATTTTCATTCATTTAACGAGACGTAGTAGCTACAAGGATCGCTTTCGTGGAGGTTTTAATTAAATAAATGAGTTTTATTCTGTTTCTCTTTTTTATGACAGTGACCGCCGTACTTTTAGCATCCTACTTCCATTTATTAACATGTTGTCATGAAAAATTGCGGTACGTAAATAGAATCTAGAAACAAATGGCGCAACGTTATATTTTATCATACCAAACCATATAGGTTTTATCACCTTAAATGTGTAAGTATGAGAAAAGTATTTAACTTACAGACTATTTTTAAAGTTTTATAATCACCACCACCGAGAATGGTGTATAGTTTCGTTTATAGCATGCAGTGTCATGCTAAGATCTCTGTGCAACTCTGGTATGCGAGATTTATCTCGCATAACTGAGATGCTAAAAATATTTTATTATCTTGAAGCTAAAAAATATGTATATTCTAAATAGAGCAAATACTTATCAATGATACATATTAATAATTATTTGTATACAAACTATTAATTACTATTGATTATCGTTCTCGACTCGACTAATTTATTTATAACTACCATCGATAAAATATTGTTTTTCCTATATTTTTAAGACTTTTTTCTTGTTTGCTGCTGTTTATTATGTCACTAAAATTATCACCGTAAATTTTGCTTCGTTATTTTTTGGGTATTAGATGTCTTTCAAAGGTTTTCAATGTAAACCATTTATATTCTATCTATGTCACAATATTTATTAAATAAAAGCTCCTTTGCTCTTTTTTTATATTTTTTTGATGTCCTAAAGTATTGATATTTGTCCGACTAGGCCAAGGTCTAGAAAACTTACAAAATTCTCAAAGATTAGCGAAAATGGATTTCGCCGTTATAATTTACAGGCTATATATCATATATAAGGCAGACAAAACGGAGCGCCAAACGCTACGGTCTCGGTATACCTCTTTCGCCTCGTCCACTGTCATCAACCTTTTCATAAATGCTCTTTGCGGGGTCCTCATGCTTTTTACGTGACATTCCTCCTGTATCGTAGATACTGTGTCACTTTGTCTCACTCCTTGAAGACAGCTCCCCAAATACAAATTGAATAACCAAACTGACTTGGCGCAACTTTGTTTAACACCCAATTGGATGTCAAACCAAGGCGACATGCCAGCTCCTACTTGCACGCAGGCTGAGTGATTTCTGTAAAGAGACTTTACAGCCTGTAGCAAAGGTCTGCTCACATTGTACCGGGGCAGTATTTCCCATAATCTCTTTCTTACAACCCTGTCAAATTTCCTGCCAAATTTTTTTCCGTAATCATGCGGAGGGAAAGATCTGATTCATACACCCTCTTCCAGGTCTAAAGCTTCCTTGGGAGGCCCACAACAGTCTTTCAGATCTATCTTGCATTCTTCTCGCTAATATTTTAGCATAAGCAGCTATCTATGATATACACATAGAGAACTAACATTTTTTTTATTTCCCAACTAAGACACTACCGTTCCCTACCTTAATCGAATTTAAAAGGCATTGCGTATTGAGTGGCAAAACTTAACGTTGTATTGCCTCGTTGCCAGAGGCAATAAATGAAAGCATAAAATATTGCATTCTCCTGAGTGGGATCAAACCCACACTCATCTCGTACAGGGACACCTGCTTCTGCGGCGCTACGGCCTTTACATTTACTATCAATACTAGTATTTCAAAAAAAACAGTTTAATTCTGAATTATTTTATTATTATGCAGTAAATAACGTACATAAGATTCAAAGATAGGCGCGACTTATAATTTATGTCAGGTTATTTATTAGGTTGGCATATATCATAGCTTATAATGTTATAGACATTTCAAATAAAAAGCCATAAAATTATTTTTAACAAGATTTTCGGCATAGAGTTTCCTCAAATTCCTTAAATTCGACGAAAAGTGGGGAACGAAATGGAGTGTCTTAATACTAAGCTTCCAAGTTCGCTTTGCATATCCAGCCATGAAGCTGTCAATTTAATAAATCTTGCACCAAGCTAATATCTATCAAAACACCGAACGGATTAATGTGCTACGAACTATAAAAAAACGCTACGACGTAGTAGGTACAACATACGATGTAAAATTATAATATTATTATTTATAGTTTCGTATTCTTAAAGTAATAATCAAGGAATAACGTACTCAATTATATCAATGCCTCAAATTCGGCGGAAGGTGGGGAACGGAACAAAGTGTCCTAACACTAAGTTCCCAAGTGTCTCCTGTCTACCCTGCCATGTGCGCGACACAACGTACAGCTGTAAATATGACACATACATCGAGCCAACCTTTATCAAAATTCCGACCGCATTCATGAGCTACAAATATAAAAGTTGCGATATAGTAGATACAACATACGATATAAAATTATAACATTTTATGGTTTCTTATTTTTAATGTAATAATCAAGAGATAACTTACTCTATTATACAAAGAAATGAAAACATTTAGAAACGTACGGTACTTTTGGATTTTTTTTAATACTCGTATAATTGTGTATAACTGTATGATTTTTATAATTCCCTCACTATATATATAATTTTTTATGTAGCGAATTTAATCAGCTTAATCATGTATATTGATTGCTATATATTTTTGAAAACACGACGTTTCGATCACTTTGCAGTAATCCGTGGTTAGGCTACCCGTGATTTATTTAAAAATTCATATTATTAAATATGAATTAAAATGAAATTTTTTGACATTAATAATAATAATAATAATAATAAGCCCCCCAAAAATCCTACCTTACGTCCTAGCTGAACATCTTGCTAACGTGGGGGGCGGTAACGTGTACTTACGAATCTTACACGGCTAACAAGGCAAAGGTTACCCATAATAATGGAGACACGTTCAAAAAGTAAACTGAGAGGGCCGCTTCCCGAGGGTGATCGTCGGGGCACACCTGGAGCTGACGCTGGGTGTTTCAGCATGCGAACCGTCAGCGGTCTGGAGTCGAACAGGCGGGCTCCCACCGACAAATATACTACAGCCGAACACACCACCCTAAACAGTAGTCCCATAGAATCATATAGCCTAAATAGTAAATCTTTAACACCTTCCACATCATTATCACCTTCATCAACGCATACATTTATAGAAGTACCGACTTTGAGTGTTGCGCGGGAGGCAGATGCCTTTTTACCCGCGTCCACCAAAGCTGGAAAACCAAGAGTACGCATGAAATGGAGTTCTGAAGTTAACATTTTTATCATGCGTACCTACTACCAAATTACAAAGTTAGAAACAGATTTCACAACATATAGACAACGACTACATCAAATATTTAGTCAAAAATATCCTTACATTAAAGTAACCGAGCAACGAATATCTGATCAAAGGAGAACAATCATTAGAAATAAATTAGTATCTCAGGAGCTGCTGAGTCAAATAAAAGAAGAAGTCAAACATCAAATACAATTAGAGGAAACAGAGATAGAGGATATTAACAGAAATCAAATTCCCAGTCATTCCATACATTCAAATACACCAACTACACAAAACCAAGCCAGCCGACAATCACATTATATTCTTAATACCCAAGTGACACAAACCTCGACACAAACAGAATCGTTAACCTGTTTATTAGAAAATGAAATAGAAACATTAATAGT
>DWMZ01006535.1:0-10273 GCA_018249855.1 Eueides tales michaeli | reverse complement strand
ATCTGCAAAAAAAAAACACTGAAGACCTGTCAGTGCTAAGTTTCCGTTTCAACTAAGTCTATTAAAGTAGTTGCGGTTCATTATGATGGGTTTACATAGCGTCAACATTTTAAGGACGATAAAATATGTTACGTTTTTCCCGTTTATGGCAGGACAGGCAGGAAGGTAGGTTGAGGGAACCTGGGAACCTATGGTGAAGACACTCTGATGAGATGAGTGGCAAAGATCAACGCCGCGCATTGCCTTATTATTAAAGCGAAAACAATATTTAAGAATTTGAGCCTGTAGTTCTTGAGATTAAAGCAAATCAGCTTTATATTGATAGTATAAAAATATTAAAAAATGGTACTTTTACAGGAAATAATTCTGTTAAAAACACAATTAATAAAAAAAGGAGTTATTTCCTTGTTTAAAGTAACCAATATTCTTTACTCAGCTCTATTATAACTATATATCTTCTCTATCAGAGATACTGGAGATACTGGAGAAAGATTACCTAGAACATTAGGACCCCAAGTCTTTCCCCCCCCCCCCATACTTCCAGTATGTAGACGTAGACGACAGTAAACGGGGCAAGACAGACATATAGAGACCATTACCCCAAAACAGACTTCCAACTACCAACTACCACAAATTCCAAAACAACTCTACCTAAAACAATATATAACATTAAAAAAAAACCCTTAATTTAAAATAGCTCCATATAAACCCACGCTATGGCCGTTCCGTGCCATTTTTTCCGTGACTCACAGATAATAGTTTGATATTTGTATGTATGTATGTTTGTGTACACTTAACAATAGAAGTATTGAAATTACTGTTTTACCTCAATTTTTGACATCGTTATAACAATGACCCTATTGTAGTACTTGAGGCATGTAGTGGCGCAGGGGCACTAGCGTGTGACTGTAAATGCGACGGGTCGTGGGTACGATCCCCACACGAGGAAAGACGAAATATTTAGTATTTTCATTTTCTTCGCTCATTGGTAATAAGGCAAAGGGCGGTAATGAGTTTCGCCACTCAACACGCAATGCCTCAAATCCGGCGGAAAGTGGAGAACGGAACGGAGTGTCTTAACACCAGGTTCCCAAGTTCCCTCTGCCTACCCTGCCATGTGCGGGATACAGCGTGAAGCTGAGTGACTTAACACTGTTGTAAGCTACTGCTAGTAGCTAGTTTAAATTCTGCTTTGGCGATTTCTTTAGCTTTTACGGTTTACTTCGCGGGATAGTCAGAGACAAAGGGACGTTGATCGCCTTGTACACTGTCTCTAGATGGAAATTTAAGGGTACTTTAAAGGTTAATTATTCCGTATTCCGCATATCAAAAGAAAACGTTGAACCCATATAAAACTCTCCGTCTTCTGTCTGTTCTAAGATGTTTTTTCTCAAAAACGAGTGGGCGTAGCAAAGTGAAATTAATAACAAATATCAAGCTCTATAGTCCCTTGGAGATCAGAAAAAAACTGGTTTTTTTTTTAATCTTCACGCTGTATCCCGCATAAGGCAAGGTAGGCAGAGGGAACCCGGGAACCTAGTGTTAAGACACTCCGTTCCACTTCCAACTGAATTTTTAGATCACTAAAATCATAAGATACGAGCGTTCATGCATAGATTTTGTAACCAAAACCTGATATAGGATAGAAAAAAATAATACAGGATAGGATGAAATTTAGAAAATAAAAAGTTATATGTGATGCAAAAAAAGGTGTAATAGATTTGACCTGCCTGTCTTCTTAATCTTAAATATCAATAGTGGGGTATGAAAGAAGCTACTCAGGAGCGATTTTTTTACCGCAGTGGTGCTTTGATGTCTTATGAAAATCAGATTAATTTAAGAGCTACAAGCCTGAGGCCAGCTTTGAGGCCTGTGGTGGCGCAGCGGCACAAGCGTGTGGCTGTAACCGACAGGTTCTGGGTTCGATACACACTCGAGGAAATGAAATATTTAGTATGTTCAATTTAAATATTTAATGTTTTCATTTCTTCGCTCTGGTAATAAGGCAAAGCGCGACGTTGAGTTCCGCCACTCAACACGCAATGCCTAAAATTGGGCGGAAAGTGGGGAACGGAAGTGGAACGGAGTGTCTTAACACTAGGTTCCCGGGTTCCATCTGCCTACCCTGCCTCGTGCGGAATACAGCGTGAAGCACTTTGGCAAGATGAGGAAATGATTTCTATAAAGAAAGAAAAAATTTCTAAAAACTGATTGTAAACTAATCGCGGCGTTAAATTCCGCCACTCAACACGCAATTCGGCGATAATAATCCATTCTCAAAATTGAGAATCGAACCCAAATCCACCGTTGACAGTCCAACAGCCTAACACCACATTTAATCCCCATTTCTACCAAATTAGTTAATACGGTCAAGGTTAACCGAAAATTTAAAGAATGCATTATTATTTAATTTACAATTTAAACTTGCAATTATGTTGTTTATTACTTATTATGCAAGATCTGCGAAGGTTTTCACTGTAACATTGAGATAAATCTCCAAAATTGCGGTCAAGCGTGAGTCGTATTTACGTAATATGGGTTCCGTTACCGTCATTTTAATGAAATCAAAACAATATTACATTTACTCAGATCATTTTTAAATGTAATAAGAAGTATAAAATTATATTACATTTAAGATGGTATACTCATTTTAAATGTAATATTGTTTCGAGATATAAGTGCCAAGTAGGCACGTAAGTCCTAGTGTTGAGACACTATTCTCACCCCGTACGTTTACCAATTTTAGAAATATTACATGTTGAATGGCGGAGCTAAACTCTGCATTTTCTGTATGTTACCAGAGTGGATTCACAACTAAGTCGAACACTTAGTTTTCCCTCCATCTGCCCTGAAATATGCTGGATACACCGCAAGACATACCGAATATTGGTAAATTGTTTGACGTTCAAAAAACGAAGCTATAAGCTTATAAACTTCTTATTTTGAATAAAAATATTTGAATTTGAATTTGAATTTTAAATACAATAAAAAATCGAGAAAAGCAACAAATATTTAAATATTTTTTTCCGGGAACCCTAAATACAGTTACTTACAGGAAGTCGAAACTGATATGCCTACATTTGGTTATTCAATGATGAAGGTGACGACGTAATCATGACTTAAAAAAAAATAAAAAAAGAAAAGCTAGGTACTTTTTTCGGTGTTAAGACACTCCATTCTCCACAATTCCCTATTTTAAGGACTTTCGTGTTGACGTAATGTTATTCCACGATTAGAAACTTTTTAAATTTAGTATTTTTCTTTCCTAAGTGTGGAATAACACTTTAGAAATAGTAAAAATACTCTCTAACAACAAAATCGCACGTAAACGCTTAGAAAGATGGCTCTCTCAGCTTCACGTTATATCAGAAGATAAAACCATTTGTTACCATTAATACACTGCCACTAAATCAATACCGTGTCTGTCTCAGACGTACATACAAACGACAAATCCATAATTTCATTGAAATTAGGTAAAAAAAAAACAAAAAAAAAAACAACCAAGACACTTTCATACACATCTGTACACAAAACAATTAAAGTAACATAATACGACTGTCTCTTTCTATCTTTAAAACGAAATATATACCTTTCTCTTTCACTCACTAACTTCTATTAGAACCTTTTTGAACCTTATTTATAATGTTATAAGAATTATTTTTATTTGCTTTTTTGTTTAATTCCTAAATAAAAGATCATTAATAACTAATAATGAGGTCTGTTGTGGCACAGTGGTATGAGACTGCGACAGGTTGTTGGTTCAATCTCCACTCGAGAAAATAAAATATATTATATTTTCAATTCATTGCTCTGGTAACAAGCCAAAGGTAAATTCATCAGAAAGTAGGAATCGAAAGTGTTACAATGGGAACGGAGTGTTATAACACTAGGTTCCCAAGTTCTGCTTATCCTCCCATGTGCGGGATACAGCGTGAAGCTACCAAAAAAAAAGGTACTAAGGAATAGACATTATAGTGCAATGGTTTTAGAGACATTCGTGCGTTAAAAAAAAAAAAAATTATTATTAAATCTTACTTAATAAATATATCTCTCTCAGCTTCACGCTGTATCCCGCACAAGGCAGGGTAGGCAGAGGGAACTCGGGAACCTAGTGTCAAGACACTCTGTTCCACTTCCGTTCTCTACTTTCCGCCGAATTTGAGGCTTTGCGTGTTGAGTGGCGGAACTCGACCCCGCGCTTTTGCTTTTTTACCAGAACGAAAAAATGAAAAATTATATTTATAAATTGAAAATATTAAATATTTCATTTCCTCGAGTGGGGATCGAACCCACAACCTGTCAAGCGTGTGACTGTAACCGATAAAAAAAATTGTAGAAAAATAAGTACAAAAATAAACAATATATAAGAACCATAGACATAGATCTATTTATGTAAAAGAAATTGAAGTGTCTGTCTGCGATCTCAAAATAACCATTTTTTTAAAGCAATATCCTTATTTACACTATATTCAAATAAACATACACATTTTTGTTTCATTGTCCAGCCTTATCTCCGGAACAGTTGATTTTTATAGAACTAACGTTGAATTATAAAATATTAATGTATAACAGCATAAATAACCAACAAAAACAATTTGTCATTTTTTTCCTAAATATATTAAAAATCTATATATAAAACAAATATTAGTATCATTCAAACGAGCGAAGACGGGCGGGACCGCTTGTCAATTAAATTTTAAATACAAGTAGTAAAGTACCATATAATTAGATGGCATGGCGCAGCGGCACACCTTTGGACTCTGAGACGAAACCTGGAAAATCCTAGAACATTTCTGGAAAATCCGATTACCCGTTGGAATTTTCAGTAATCATCTCTTAGTGCCCATTTATTATAATGGCTGTCCTGTACAAGGCAGTTTGGGCAGAGGGAAATTGGCAATCTAGTGATAAGACACTCCGTTCCGTTCACCACATTGAGCTGACTTTGAGGCATTGAATATAAGGTGGTGGAAAATGACGCCGCACATTTCTACCAGATACCAGAGAGAAGCAATGAAAGTATAGGTACATATTATTACATATTTCATTTTTCAAGTTGAGATTGAGACCACAACCTGTAGCAGTTGCACTAACCCTGTGCCATGAGAGACTATAAAACAATCATTTGGTCCTCCTTTTCCATCACCTTCTGCCTAACCCTGAAAAAAATTGTACTAAACAAAATCTACTTACATTCTCTTTATCCACATCCAACTGCGTATCACGTTTGGGCAAACTAAACATTATTCTGCTATCATTCTTCTTATACCGTTTCGTTTCCGTTGCGAACTTCCTTTCCATGCTCTTCTGGAGAACTCTGAAGTCCTTCGACACATTTTCCGTTGATTTCCACACTTTGGCACTCAGTATTGGTTTGGGATTGTCTTTCACCGTCTGCCCGGAATTCTCGAAGTTTTCTCTTAGCTTCTGGAAATCGGTTTTTTGAATTTCCGGTGATGGAAGACGTATCGCTTCATATGGTTCGTCATATATTTTTTGATCCTGGAAAAACATGTGATAATTAAAATAAATTAACAGTTGATAATAAAAAATAATGTTACTTTTGTAATGTGATGACTGCGGCCTGTCGTGGCAAAGGGGCATATGTGACCTACTGTAAGCACGACAGGTTGTGGGTTCAATTCAAACTTGAAAAACAGAAATATTTTATATTTTCATTTTCTGTCCCTGGTCACGAGGCAAAACACGGCGTTGAGGTCCGCAACCATGTATCCAGAAGTGTCTGTATACTACTGTCTATCTGTATACCCTGCTTATACGATAATATGACTAACAGCGTGAAGCTAAAAAGAAAATCCCACCAATCAGATTTGAACCTGTTCTAATCTATGACAACTCCTAAATTCTTCAGACACATCACAAACAAACGCATACCTACAAAACGTTGTTCTGCAAACAAGTCCAAGTAAAAGCCGTGTAAATTATTTCTTTAACGAATCACGTTCAGAATAATAATGTATATGAATTATAAAGATTAGTTACACCTAATATGGTTATTTAAAATTTCAGTGACATGACGTCAATGTGAATATTATACGAGAAGCTTCTATGTACGGTAACTGGTAGACGAAGTGCAGCGTTAAACTCCGCCTCAATCTTCGCAATATCTCGAACATTTAGTGGAAAGTATTGATTAAAGTATCTCTGCTCTAAAATAATTACTTTTGCCTGATATAATGATGAATAGAGGTTAATGTACGGGAAAAGCGTGAAATAATATTCTTGCATTTATTCTAGTCAAATATGAACCACTCACTTTCTCTCAGTTTCACGTTGTAACCCGCACATGCCATGCATGCAATGCAAGCAGAGGGAAATTAGGTAACTAGTGTTAAGATACCCCTAGAAATGCGTGTTGAGTGACGCAACTCAACGCCGCGCTTTACCTTGTTACCAGAACGAAAAAAATTAAATAAATAAAAAAATATTAGAAAAATATTTTCGTCGAGTGGAGATCGAACCAACAACCTGGCTCACTGTCGCACACTGCGCCACGACAGGCCTCAATAAATTCGAACCCGCTACCCATACTATTATATCGCAAATGAAGATAACTTTACATATTTATGTCGTCTATTTTACATTACATTCAGAAGTCAACATAACGCGATGAGTGACACGTACATACATTAAACATTCATCATGTAGACAGTGGTGTAAAACCTTTTTAGTGACCTTTTTTATTTTAACTATTTTAGCTTCATTTTGTACCCCTAATATATCTCGGGAGGCAGAAGGAACTTGAGAACCTATTTTTAAGACATTCCGTTGGGCTACTCACTTTCCACCGTATTGGAAGTATTGCGTGTTAAGTGACGGCGATCAACGCCACTCTTTCCCTTATTACCAGAGCAAAGAAATGTAAATCATGTGGTAATGATAGCATCCACAAGCTGTAGCGTTTAGTAGCACGTTTGTGCCCTTGCGCTACAACAGGCCACGAAAAATTGACTTAATTTTTTTCTTTTCTTTAGCCTTTCACAATTCCCCCATCACTGAGTGAGCAAAACGAAGAAACAAAGAAATAGGTTAAGACACTAATATTTTTTTCCACGTTTTGGAAAGACGGACGTCACTTAAACCACAGTTGGTTAGGTGACGTAACTGAGTACCGCACTTTGACATAGTCACCAAGCTGACTATAATATGCAATTTTAAATATATATATATATATATATATATATATATATATATATATATATATATATATATATATATATATATATATATATATATATATATATATATATATATATATAACTGAGAGGGTAGAAACACTTTTTAGGCAATAGTTGTTCTGATTTAGATAGATAAAGCACAGCAGTAATTTTGTTATACAAATTCAATTATAAAATATCCTTGTTTCGGTGGTCAGTAGCAATAGAAAGTAATAATTTATATCAAAGAGACGATTCAGTCAAAAAAGATAAATACAGTCAAAACCTGATATAACGACATTGAAGGGACCGACGTTATATCCGATAGTCGTTATAAGCAATATAGTCATATATACAAGTACAGTAGTTATACATATTGTCATAGTCATATATCTATCAAGTATGTATGTATAAGTAATGTATGTAAACGAGTTAGAAAAGAAATAAAAATATTTATTACGAAATAATTTATAGTATATATATAATAATTATATAATAATTATAAGCGGTTTGTTTACTGAATAGTTTACTAGGTATTCAGATGGGACATACAATCTAGCTGTTATAACCGATAGGTCGTTGTAAACGATGTCGTTATAAACGGTTTCGACTGTATATAAAAGAAAAACAAGATGCAAATAATATTGTGTAGTTCGAAAGTGCTCAGTTTATACTCTCCTCTCCTATATAAGAACAAAAAGAAAGAATCTAATGAGAAGAAAATCAACAAATTACTACAAAAAACATTACAAACATATAGAAAAATATGTTTAACTTTATCATAGTGTCATTCATTCAATCACAATTGGGAGCGAAAAATACTCTTTCAAGAAAAAATTATAAAGTTTGAACGTCAAAAACCTCGAAGCCGCTATTGTTTACGATCTAAACCCTCTGATTACTAAACCATATGTTCTGATCAAGCTATATCAAAATCCTGCGTATAATTCCGACTAGCCTTTTCTAAAATCTTTTTAAATAAGAAAAAAACCTACACTAATGTAACCTTATAAAAAAATGACATTTTTCCATTTCATACTAAATATAAAATTTGCGTCAACTCTAAATATCATAGCAGTATTGCATTTTAAAAAAACTACTCATTCAAGAGAAAAAACAACAGCACAAAAACATCACAGAGTTCACAAAAAAAAGTTTCCAAAAAAAATACGCTTGAATACGAAATATATATTGATGCTAAGAGAGAGATAAATTCGTAAACACTTGTTACAACATATTTATGTTGTTAGCATCACTGTAAAAAAAATATAAAAAAAAAATACACAAAAAATGCTACGAACACCTGGCTCAGGCTTCTCTAGTACATAAAAGGAAGCGGTGAGAGTCACTTTCTAGTTAAAATGTCTCCATATTTGCTTTTTCTTGAACTTTCTAATAGTAATTGGCGTTTAACTGTAAATTATAAACCGATATGTTTCGGCATCTCAGATCAATGACGTGTTGCGGTTATAGCGGGGTCATTTAGCTTCACGCTGTATCCCGCACATGGCAGTAGGCAGAGAGAACTGGGGCGCTAGTGTTTAGGCACTACGTTCCATTTTCTACTTTTCGCCGAAATTGAGGCATACATTCAAAAATTAGATAAAAATCGCTTGAATTTCACATTCAAATATATAATACTTATTTTGAAATCAATCGATATGGGCTAAGCTTAAGTTAATACGATACTTTTCTATATTTCATATATATAACAGTTTCTTGTTAGTATAATTAAAGATATAAAATAGTATAGTATAGAGGCCTGTCGTGGCTTAGGGGCACAACCGTGTGACTGTAAACGAGACATATTGTGGGTCGCACACCACTTAATTTAAGTCCTTAATTTCTTCGCTCTGGTATCAAAGCAAATCGCGGCGTTGAGTTCCGCCATTCAACCTGCAACACCTCAAATCTGACGGAATGTGGGAAATGCAACAGTGTGTTAACACTAGGTTTTCGAATTCTCTTTACCTATTCTGTCATGAGCGGGATACAGCGTGAAGCTGAAAAAAAAGAATATAGTATAGAATAGATGTATAGTATAGTATAGAATATAGAAGTTTCAAGTATTATAGATATACACTATCGGCCAAAAGTTTGGCACCACTATGAAAATACATGAGAAAACCAATAAACCTCAAAATATTTAAAACTTTATGGAAAAGTGGATTTATTTTCTTGTGTAATAAGATTTAAAACTAAAAATTGAAAAAGTCTTGACGAATACTGTTGTTCTTAACAAAATACACACAAGACAGTTTAAACAGATTTTTCGTCGAAATATCCTCCTTTTCACTTTATTACTTTTTTTACCAATCTAGGCATTTAAGCAATTAATTTGTCTATAGTTTCATGCGAGATACTAGTCTAGCTTTTCTCCAGTGAATTCCACATGGCCTGTTGTGAAGATGGACACTCTTCCCGTAAGTTTCAATCGAGCTCTTCCCACTAAAGTTCAATGGTATTAAGATAGGGGCTTTGAGGTGGCCAGGTCATGTTTTCTAATAATTTTTCCGACTATATTTTGTCTAAATAGCCTCAACATAATTTCGAACTACGTTTCAGATTGTCTTGTTGGAAAATAAATCCTCGGCCGATTAACTTTAACCCGGAGGATGACATTTTTCTCCAAAATTTTCTTATATTACTCCTTTTTCATTATACCCTCGATTTGGACTAGATTTCCAATCCCATAGCCAGAAAAACAATCCCATAACAGATCCGCCACCAGCTCGACAGTCAGCACTACACACTGCAGCATCATCTTTTCTTCGGCAGAGCGTCGGAAGAAAATTCTCTTTATTGAACCGAACACTTCGAATTTTGATTCGTCACTCCAAAGAACTTTACTGAAGTCTTCTTCGGTCCAGTCTCGATTAGTTAGGGCCCATTGCATCCGTTTCTTTTTATTCTGCGGTTTTAACAGAGGTTTATGCACAACAACGCGTCCAAACAACTTGGCGTCTCACAATCGTCTTTGCACTGTAGACACTGATACTGGTTTTCCCCGTGATTTGTTGACTTCTACACGAATTTCTGGGGCTGTCAGACGTCTATTCCGCTTGCTGGTCTACACAATAAATTTATCTTTACTA
>DWMZ01006534.1:0-10273 GCA_018249855.1 Eueides tales michaeli | reverse complement strand
TTCCTCTTTACCTTAAAAACAGTCTTGAGTTTTTAAGGAAATCGCAGGATGGTTCCCTTCAAACCAAGGAAAACTCGTATCTCTATTTCCTCCTCTCACTCCTAGTTTTTACTAACTCCTTTTTAGCCAAAGCTTTCCGGCTATGGAATAACGCTATCAATTACGTGCTCAGAGTCTTAATTCTGTACTAAAAGCATCTTATTTATCACTTTAAATTACTCTAATTACATATTCATTGATATATATTTTACAATTTTTTTACATACTATCATAATTATAATATGATGATGATTATATATTACCTATTTATATATAAACGTATGAATATTTAATAGTCCAAGAGCTAGTGAACCCTCCGAATAAAGGTTTGCCTGTAAGACTGCAAATTTGTTGTCATAGTATGCTATGTACGTATGTTGATACGTTTACAAAATGGTCTTAAGAGATAGTCAGACGACTGGTAAGGACAGACAACAAAGTACCCTTACAAGGATTTCACTTTGTTCTTTTCGGATACTAATTCTTAAAAAAACTAATGAATATAATCATTATTTTAGGTCCCTCCCGCTCTAGATGGCGGCAACAGTCTAGGGCGGAACTAAGCCGCTTTCTGAATTTTAATGAAGGCAGGTCAAAATCCACTAAATCATCGCAATGGAGATCACACAATGAAGCTAAAATACCATATAATTTGCCACGAGCAAGCAGTGTCAACAATCACTCTAGTAACTCTTTCGGTACTGTGTTTTCTCGTTGTGTTTTAAAAATGGGCATATAATATTATATTGGTATATATTATTATGTTTTATATAAAACCACAATGTACCTATCTAGAGACATATCTTTGGTAGATTTCATTTTATTTCAATAGGATTTGAAAATTAACCTCCTTCTTTTTCTTTATTAAAAATATTTTATTGTTAGTAAATATTGATATTGAAAAATAAGTCCGATAGTACATAAAATGAGGTTCAGTAAATATGTTATGTACCTATAACAATTATGTATACATATAATTTGGTTTTTTAAATTAAAGTTTTACGTGATGTGAAATGCTATATATATTAGGTAAATATTATATTTAAGATTTATTTTTAATTTATTTTTATTTTCCTTTTGTTGTTTACTAAAGTTAATTTAGTAAACAATCCACCTGCTTTTCATTTTTCAATTACCCATAAAAATCAATGTACCTATAAAAATAAATTAACACTTTTAGGTTTCAAGACAAACATGCAAAATAAAAGTCTCCGGTTTGGCGGTAATAGAAATATACCAAACGTTAATATGATGACACACGACAACCACGAAGAACATAAATCTCATAGAAAATACATGGGATTTTTGACTCTACAAGAATTGGCCAATTCAGATGTAACAGATGTTCTAGCAAATTTAAATAAAAAAAAACAATCTTTTTATGAACTTTTGCAGTCGCCAATAGAACGCCCAGATATGTTTGTTTTGATCCTTAAGCTGATGTCAAATATTTGTAAATCGTCATTTGATCAAATCAAATTAAAATTTCTTTTGGAAATATGCAATTCTCAATTCATTTTACACTTGAGAACTTATTTGATGGACTTACCATATGTAGAAGACAAGACAAAAAACCTATTGTATTGGAATAATGAAAATGAATTTTGGACCAATTTTATTACATTTTGTGATTCGATCATTTTATTGTCACCATCTACAGCTTTGAATAAATGCAGATCTCTCATTGAAGCTACATCAAAATCTAGTCTTGAGGGCCTAAAAGAAAAACATAACTTTGAATTACAACACGATGACAGCGTTAAATTGGACCAGGTTCGAAATATGTTAACGTTTCGTGAAAAAGAAAACGTAAGTGTGAAACCTTAAACCTAACAATGTCGTTCTTATAACAAAGCTTTACATATACATATATATATATATATATATATATATATATATATATATATATATATATATATATATATATATATATATATATATATTAAGGCAAATGTCTTTAATGCGATGGTTTAGAGATAGAATTCATAAAATAAGTGACATATTTATTTAAAAATTATCTCACAAAATAGGATAGGCAAAAAGAAACTGGTATTAAGACGCTATTAAATTTAAGGACATTTTTTGATAAATTATTATTGTCATCATTGTTATTATTATGTTTGTGCTTTATTTTAGATTACCAAGCTTAAGGAAAAAAATCAAGTAGATGGGAATACTGAACCGCCTGAAGATTTTAGGGACTTGGGTATCTTACCGAGACGTGAAGATTTGATCTGTGACCGCCCATTTGTTAGAGCTAACATTTTGCAAGGAGGCTATCGCGACGTAGAACACTATCTTGACATACAGTTTAGGCTACTTCGGGAAGATTGTTTTGATGTTATCCGTGAAGGAATACGTAAGTGGCTAGAACTATGATTTCCGTATTTATAGACGTTATGTCCATCGACATAGTAGTTAATAGTATTAATATAAAATCGACATAATTATTTACAGGTCAGTATATCGAAAATCCTATGAAAAAGAAATATGATAATATCAGGTAAGTTATACAATTTCAAAAATTTACTAATACATTATAGAGTAGGTATGTATTTCAATCACAATAGATAAAAAATAAGCCAAGATAATATTCTCTTCAAAATAATTAAATATTTAAAGTGAACTTTATTAATAGTTATTATTGTTTTTAAAGTGTTATGTCACACTTGGAAAGAAAATACTAAATTGTAATGCGTATTAAAATTTGAACGTAACAGGATTTGAACCGGCGCTTCTTGAAAACACTCCTTTAAGAAAATACTAAATTTAGTATTTTCTTTCCTAAGTGTGGAATAACACTTTAAAAATATTGCCTTTACGTAGCGGAAATTTGTAAAACATCCCTACAGAGATGCTAACAACATAAATAAGTTATAAAAAGCGTATAAGAATTTCTACGTAGCTTGATAAGAACGTATGGCTTAGTTGGTCAGAGCGCTTGGACGGATTTTAAGCGGGTATAAAATTAAATTTTTGACTGCAGATTTCCATTCGATCACACCGCCGGGTCCGCCGCGGGATCGAATGAACATAATTAACATATACGCTTTATTTCATACATCATTATTTTGTCAATCCAAACCAGTAGTTTTATAGCAATTAATATATATTATTAATACATGCTACATACTTGGCGCCGCACCCGCCGCTTGCTCTCGCTGATCATATTTTATATCTGCTATCATATTTTATAATTGATATCTTCTAAAATATCCATTTTTTTGTATGTCATAATAGGCATTTTAATCTGTATATAACTGACTTACTTGGATAAAGAATAATATTACTGCGTTGCTTAAAACAGTTTCGAAAACAACCAAGAATAAAATAAAGTTTTATTGTAATTTGTAAAACATAAAAATTGTTATTATGAGTTGCTCTTAGGATATAAACGTATGATCTCGCGAACTTTTTTTTACAAATTTTAAAGGTGAACAATTCTATCATGCATGATTTTTGCGTAGCTTTAACGGTCTTCTCAGCGCACGCACTGAAGTTACTGAATTTGCCGGATTTTTCCTGCCGGTGTTCAACGAAACAATCGAACGAACTTTTCAGCTTTATTAATACAGATTTATTGTAAAGTTATTATTTTTTCAGAGTATTCCGTAATGTTCAATTTGTCGAACCTTACATTTCGACACAAAAAATAGGTTCAATTGTAGAATTTGACGAGGTAACCAAAAGAAAATTTGCGAAAATAAAGTGGTCTCATAACAAAAGATTTCTTTTTGGATCTTTAGTATTATTTACGAAGGACAATTGCAAGTCGGTTATTGTAGCAACGATATTAGACAAGGACGAAAAAAATTTAATTAAAGGAAGGGTAAGTTAAAATATATAGGTATTGTTAAAAGAATGTATCAGCTTCACACCGTATCCCGTACATGGCAGGGTAGGCAGACGGAACTTGGGAACCTAGTGTTAAGACACCGTTCCGTTCTCCACTTTCCGTCGAATTTGAGGCATTGCTTATTAAGTAGCTCAACTTAACACCGCGCTTTGCATTTGCTTTATTAAAATAATCTAATTTACACGATATACTTATTTATATTTATTTTTATTTACAGATACCAGTATCAGTGCTTGACTTGGAGGCTGAGCATGAATTATACTCTAATGATCGTTACACAATGATTGAAAGCGAAGTATATTATGAATCATATTATCATGTTCTTAAAGCCTTGCAGGATCCTTCTTTTCCGAAACATTTGGCAATGAAGAAATATATAGTTGATGTGAAAGTAAGATAGTCTAATGTTTTGACGTAACAAATCCAATTAAGTCTGAATAAAATCCCTAACTACACAATTTATTTCTATGATTTCAGACGGACCCTTCTCATCCATCATATTTGAATGAAAATACAAAATATCGCACTAAAAAATTATTTAATGGAACATTAAATGTACCTGTTTATTTCAATGTATTAGATTTTACAACATGGCCGACAGGTGCTGAATTACAATTAAATGAAAGCCAATATGATGCATATAAAACCGCTCTTACTCGCGAGTTCGCGTTAATTCAAGGACCACCGGGGACAGGTAAAACTTATTTGGGTGTGAAAGTAGCAAAGACGCTCCTTCAGAATTTATCAGATCCCGGTTTTAAGTTGCTTGTTGTATGCTATACAAATCATGCGTTAGATCAATTTTTGGAAGAAATATCAAAAGTTACTGATTCTATTGTAAGAATTGGTGGTCAATCTAAAAACGAATCAATGACGAAGTTCAACATAAACAACATAAGGAAAAATTCACCAAGATCACTTATCACGAAAAATACATACAATATATATAACGAAGAGAGACAACAATTAAGAAATACCATGTTATGTATTAAACGAGCTCAAGAAGAAATTGATTCCATTTTTGATTGTATTTTGAATTATAGTTGCTTAAGAGAGTATATTCCTCAGTGTCATATAATTGCTCAATACTACGAGAAGGTAATTGAGGCTGATAAAGACCCATTATGTCATTGGTTATTCGAGTATTTAGAATATGATTTAAATGAGCCAATTGAACCAACACAACATGAGGAGATTGTTAACACTTCCTCGAGAAACAATCAAGACAATTACAATCGTGATAACGTAATAATCGATAACATAGATATAGAGTTTGAAGAATATAATGGCGTGAATACTACGAAAAGTTTTTCAATTAAAGAAGCAGAACGAAAATTGAACTACTTAATTCAACATTTCAATCATAGTCAATATGCAAGTGACAAACGTCATTTACATAAGAAAATTGCCATTCTTCGAGCACAAATTAGATTATTTTGTGTAAGTTCTACGTATTTTTACACTTATCTTCAATAATAAACGCACATCTTATGTCTTAAATTATTTAAGATGTTAAAATTGATTACTACCGTTCTCAAAAAAGAAAAAAAAACGGAGACTAAAAAATCACTGTCTGTCTAAACGTAAAAATCAAGTTTTCTAAGTATGCAATCAAAAGATAACAGCTATAAGTCGCAAATATAACTCTTATATTTGCGACTAATATTTGTCGTTCATTTGAAACATACGATCGAAAATTTCATTAGGGGACATTTAAACTTGTACTTCACATTGATCTACCTACTTATGGAACCTTAAATTCTTACTTAACGCTATAAATGCATATTTACCTGAATATATTCTAAGAGATTCGATAGAGGCTTGACTGACTGTGTACGACATTATAGATTCGATCCATACTTGGCGAAGTAAAATATTTACCTAATATTATCAATTTAAATATTTAATTGTTGAAATTGACATTAATTATGCGTGACCTTTCAACGCGCAATGTCTCAAATCGGCGGAAAGTGTTGAACGAAACGGAGTGTATTAATACTAGTTTCCCAGGTTCCCTCTGTCTACCCTGACATGTGTGGGATACTGCGTGAAACTGAGAAAGAGAGAGAGAGAGAGAAAAGTTCCATTAAAAACTGAACTTGCGTTTTATTATAGAAAAAGTTTTGATGTTTTAAAATTATGACGTTGCCGATAATTAATACGTTATATAAAATATAAATTTTATTCACAGCAAATGCGAGATTACTACCTTTTAGTTTTCCTAGAAGAAACAACTGTTGTTAAGGATTATAATATACGCTTAACAATTGTTGATCGCTGGATGTTGTATTTTAGCTGGACACAATCAGTGATAAAAAAACTTAAAGAAAATATTCGGCCCTTACAGGTATATACGATTATAAAATAATATTGCGATTCGATAAGATACATATATTTTAATAACATAATAATTAATTTATTTTTTACAATTTGATCTACAATACAGACATCGCTGGAATCAGTTGCCGCGAGTTATGAAGAGGCCAGATTAATGATGGATAGGCAATTATTGAACGGTATAAATGTTGTGGGCATGACAACCAGCGGGGCTGCCAGACTGAGAAAGCTACTAGAGGAATTAGCCCCGCCTATTGGTAAATAATAATAGACATAAAGCGTTTTTGAAAGTGATAATAAATCAATAAATTACATTTTATATCAGTTTTAGCGATCCTTCTATTTCATGTCTTTACATTTATTTTCCAAACAGACATGTGAGAGTAGCTGTGTAGCATCCGATTAACTATATCACTTAAATCTTTTTGTGGTTCTTTAGGATTCTCTATATTATAAGAAAAATCTGTTATACGATGCTTTACAATACTTCTGTTAATTATTTATCTCAACATCACGTGAAGGTATATTTAACTAAGAAAGTATCAATCTTAAATGGAAAATGTAGATTTTAGATTACGTGACCATTTCATACAAAATACAGCATAAAAGATGTGTGCTTGTATCTTTTAATTTGGGATTAATAAATTTAACACAACAGTCTGTTGTGTTATCGCGCAGTAATGACTAGTCCGTAAAAGAGAAATACTAATGTGCACGAACAATACGATTATATACTCAGCTTCACGCTGTATCCGCCACATGGCAGTGTAAGCAGAGGGAACTTGGGAACCTAGTGTTGAGACACTCCGTTCTACTTCCGTCCCACACACAATACGATTATCTTTGGAATAAACTTCCTACTGAAGTTTGACATTCCAAATCTCTGCATATTTTTAAATATCGTCATAAAGAGTACTTTTTAATTTAGAAGAATAGTTTATTATTCTGATTATGTGTACAATATTGTATTTGAGAGTATGTATGTATTATATAGTACATATACAATTTTATTATATATTGTTTTTATTTATTTTCATTAAACAAAATTTGCACATTATTTTGTTTTTATGTTTTTCAAATAATTTATTTTTTATTTGTGTGCAATAAAGATTATTGATGTTAAAACTTTATATAATTATTACAGTTATTGTGGAGGAAGCTGCTGAAGTATTAGAACAGCACATTGTTACATCTCTAACAAAAAGCTGTAATCATCTTATATTAATAGGTAATATATGTACTTGAATAACAAGTCATTAAAAAATTAAATAATTAGGTATTATCGTTGTAAACATTTGTTGTCAAATCTCCGCAATTGTACTGAAATTTGTTGAGTGCATATGTATGTACTCTGCATCCCGCACATAGCCGGGTAGGCAGGGGTAACTTGAACATAGTGTTAAGACATTTCGTTCCCATTAAGACAATTTCGTTCTCAACTTTCCACTAATAATTTAGCGGCATTGCGTGTTGAGTGATGGAATTTCACGGCGCACTAATATATTGGTAATAAAGCTAATTTATTACCTCGAGTGGAGATCCAACCTACAACCAACCGCGTACCAAAGTAAGTAGACATTGTAACAAATATACATTTCTAACACTTAACGCACTATGTAGGGGACCACCAGCAGCTGAGGCCGTCCGCGGCTTCCAGACGTCTGGCGAAGACTTGTAACACGGAGGTATCGCTGTTCGAGCGCATGATCATGAACTCCGTACACAGCCGCCGCCTCGGGGTACAGCACCGCATGCGGCCCCAAATAGCGGCCCTCATCTCCCCTCACATTTACCCGGATCTGGTCAACCACCCTTCTGTTGAACACTTTCCCGACGTACGGGGTTTCACGAACAATCTATTCTTTCTTACTCACACTTACAAAGAAAAGGTAAGTTCTATTAATAGTACCTACTTGATTCTCTTATGTTTGATGTATGGTTCAGAATGTTGAATAACAAAAAGGATACAATAAAAGTCATAAGTCCATAATGGACAGAGCCCATATTGAACACATATGTGGTAAATTTGAAGTCCCTTATAATAAATAAGGGACAAATAAATGCAGTTAAAATCGTTCCACATTATATATTTAAAAATGTAGTCATTTAAAATCGTCCCACAGGATATATCTAAATATGCTATAGATATTATGTGATGAATTTATCTTACGAATTTGAAGAAGAAACTGAGACAGTCTACCTTTTTGACCTAGTGGTCTAACAAAGATTCATTCGTATTTTGAGAACCGTTTTAGGGCAGCCCCCTGACCCTGACTACTCTTTGATCTTTCTATTAACTGACGTTCCATGGGCTTCCTTTCTTCAGTAATTCCTTTATATAAGATTCCTGAATGCTTTGCCATGTATTTCCTCACCAGGACAACTTTTCTTACCAAAAATGTAGGGTATAGTAAGAGAGTATTTGTAGAATTTAGTTTTTATTGTTAATGTGTTTTTAACAGTATGAAGAAGATAACTCTATAGTAAAAAATGAGAAAGAAGGCGATATAACTTTGTGTTTAGCCAATTACATTATGCAGCAAGACTACGAACCTGAAGACGTCACTATTTTAACTCCTTACACTGGTCAAATGTTTTACATGAGAAAAGTGAGTATATTTAAACATATTTTATTGTAACTCAGCTTCTCGCCGTATCCCGCATATAACAGGGTAACGCAGAGGAAACTCGGGGTCTTAGTGTTCTGTCCATTCTCCACTTTTGCCCAATTTGAGGCATTGCGTGTTGAGTGGCGGAACTCGACGCCGCGCTTTCAACTTTACCAGAAAGAAATTTCCTCAAGTGGGGATCGAATCAACACGCAGCTGTAGTTATTATTTTTACATACGTAATAATTTATTTTTTAAATATTTAATGGCAACCTAGTAAAAATAAACACATACACAAAAAATATAATCGTTTGTGATTTAACTAACTCTTTTTGTTGTTGCAGGAGAGGGAGAAATATGCTTATTTATCAAAAGTGAAAATCACTGTAGTAGACAATTATCAAGGCGAGGAGTCCAAAATAATTTTGCTGTCACTTGTAAGGAATAACGATGAAAATATAATTGGATTTTTAGGAACACCAAATCGGATTTGTGTCGCATTATCCAGAGCACGAGAAGGTTATTTTTTTAGTATTAGTACAAAGATTCCAGTGTTGTGAATAACCTTGTAATCTCGTAAGCTTTTGTATCAGAGGAAAACCTAAGAAATACCGTTAATTTATTAAATATTTTCATATTTTTGCAGGGTTCTATATATTAGGGAACATTGATATGTTAAAAAGTAAATCAGAACTGTGGACTAAAATTGCTGGTACTTTAGAGAGTTTTGGGTGCATTGGGCAGACCATACGACTTAAATGTGAAAACCACGCTCATGAAATAACAAACGTACGTAATACTTGACTTGTTTATTATTAATTTCAAAAATAGAATATCATATTGCGATAGCACTTCTGTGAGGGATAAAAAGCCGTGTTCAAAAGGATACACTTAATAATAAGCTTATGCTTAACGTGTATAGTAATATTGTATTACTACACGTTCCACTTTATCTAAAAACCTAAAATTGAAATTAATAAATAAAATTGTTTTTGTTGAATAACGATCGATTTTTTGTGTAACTCCTACTGCGGATTTAATTCACGAACAATTAAATTCGCAGTAAGAGTTACTAAACTCTTTTATATGGGCTGCTTTAAACATTTAATACCTAATAAACACTCTTTTTATAGCGTCAGCATGTTAAATCAAGAAACCTATTAATAAAACATAAAAATTTTGACATTGATTTTGTTTATAATAGATTTCGTCATCAGAGGACTTTGAAAAAGTACCAGAAGGTGGTTGTCTGTTAAAGTGTAATTTCAGCCTTCCGTGTCATCATATGTGTCCACTTATTTGTCATGGTTACGATAAGGGACATTCTAAAACCATATGTCCATACAAGTGTGAGAGGTAAGATTATTAGAAATCAGTTTATTTCAGTTTTTGTCAGCTTTTATCAGTTTTACTTTTAGTTTAAACCAAATGC
>DWMZ01006533.1:0-10274 GCA_018249855.1 Eueides tales michaeli | reverse complement strand
ATATATATTTTATATATATATATATATATATATATATATATATATATATATATATATATATATATATATATATATATATATATATATATATATATATATATATATATATATATATATATATATATATCTTACAAACAAGATAAAAATTAAAGTTCATTTCAATTTTTATCTGCTTTCCAAAACAATTTATTTTTGTTTGTCTTTTTAACAGATGTGCCCAATGTTTCCGAGTGTTCCCTGATGGTGTGTTTTATGAGTTTGAAGGTCGAAAATACTGCGAAAGGGATTTTCAAGTCTTATTCGCTCCATGCTGTGGGAAGTGTCGTAAGTTTTTTTTGAAAATATTCCTAATTGTCCTTTAGTTAAAATAACTTCTATAAAAATGTTAAGAACGTGCGCTTTGTGTTAAGAATATGCGATGAATACTAAGATTATTTCAAAACTTGAAAGAAATATTTTTAGCTCCACGCAGACTAAGCATAGAGAATCAAATTTCGACGTAAACTGCAAACTATGTGGGCGGAGGAATACTAATAAATGTAATTAATTTAGTGCAACGATTGTCAAATATTTTTTATTTGTTGATTTTACAATAACAAATATATTTTTGTGTGTTTATTTAGTAAATAAGTGAATTCGTTACGCATGCGTGCTTAGACGCAATTACAATTAGTCAATATCAAACCTACACTCGTACTACTAAAGTATGGTGTTTGATCAAACGTCACATTGCGCGGATAAAGACCTAACTGATTTGTTATTCCATCTCTCAGCTTCATGCTGTATCCCGCTCATGGCAGCCTAGGCAGAGGCAACTTGGGAATCTAGTGTCAAGACACTCCGTTTCCGTTCCCCACTTTCCACTGATTAAATATTTAAATTGAAAAACATTAAATATTTCATTTTCTCGAATGGGGATTGAACTCACAAGCTGACGTTTACACTATCACGCTAGTATCTCTGCGCCACGACAGGCCATTGTCAATACATTTTTTTTAAAAAATATACAAAAATTTGAACGTAGCGGAATATGAACTCTCGCGTCTTGAAAACCGTTCGAGCGCCCTGAGCAATAAACCATACGTTCTAATCGAGCTAAGTCAAAATTCTTATACGCTTGTTACAACTTATTTATGTTGTTACCATCTCAAAGACAATTTTTATACACGGTTTTAATAAAATTGTATTTTTCTTTTCTAAGTGTGAAATAACAATTATTTACAAAAATCGTAATGAACATATGGGTATTTGCAGGTGAATTTGTAATCGGTCGTGTGATAAAGGCGATGAATTCGAACTGGCACCCGTCGTGCTTTCGCTGCGAGGAGTGCAGCGTGGAGCTCGCGGACGCGGGGTTCATCAAGCACGCGGGGCGCGCGCTGTGCCACGCCTGCAACGCGAGGATCAAGGCGGACGGATTGCAGAACTATATATGTCACAAGTGCCAGTTAGTGCCATTTTCGACTGTATTGAAGAGAATAAAAATATTAAAATATTTTTCTTATTGTTGCGCGTTGGATTTGGTTAGGTTAGGATAGCTACACATCTAACATGAGCAGTAAAAGTTGTCATCTCTTTTACTAACAACATTTGAACTGTGTTGTAATTGTGAATGAATTTTAAAATTACAGACACAAAATTACAACCAATTTGATAAAAGTGTCAACAGTTATGATTGTTGTCAATATTCATTTAAGTGTTTCTGTTTCCCTCCCGCAAGCAGAGACGGCATGCGCGAGAGAACAGTTGGTTTAATTTAAACTAGTTTAATATTTTCTTTATAGCTCCATGCTGTATTCTGCATATACTAGGGGAGCAGAATAACACTAGGTTCCCATGTTCCCTCTGCTTTCCCATGTGCGGGATACAGCGTGAAGCTGAAAAAATATTATATTTAATCGTAATATTTTTCCATAGTGGTGTAATAGACGGCGAGCCGCTCCGGTATCGCGGCGAGGTGTACCACGGGTACCACTTCGCGTGCGCCACGTGCGGCGTGGAGCTCGACCACACCGCGCGCGAGGTTAAGAACCGCCCCGGTTACGCTGCTAATGATGTTGTGAGTTTTGCGTTTTGAATAGGAATTTATTTTTTTACAATTATTGTTCAGACAAGCAACAAAATGCCTACGCTAGTAAATATTATAAATTTTTTCTAGTTTACTTTACTTTGATATATTTTTTATATATTTTTTCTAGTTTACTTTACTTTGATAACCAATTATTAAAATTGGTTATCAAAGTAAAGTAAACTAGAAAAAAAAAGATATAATATCAATTCACATTTCATTACATTAGTCATACATTAAAACTTAAATATTTATTGACATCATATTTTTTTGTCTGTAATAAATATATGCCATTTATTTCCTTTTAATAAATTTATAGAAAACCAGTATTTTTATAATTATTGAACATTCCAGAACAATTTGTTCTGTCTGCGCTGTCACGATAAGATGGGTATACCGATATGCGGTGCTTGCCGCCGCCCAATTGAGGAGAGAATTGTCACTGCCCTCGGCAAGCATTGGCATGTAGAGGTAAAATATTTTTTTATCTTTCTTCTATCTATTAAATATTTTCCTATTAAAAATTAATAAAAAAAATAATAGAATTTTAAGCACAGCAGCAAAACAGAAATGTTTTAAAAAGAGCTTTGCATGTTATGGTGTGAAACTATTGCAATGGTCTTTGTGATAGTTGCTCATTATTAATTAATTATCCTTCTTGTATATCATTAACGTATCTGGATAACTTTTGCTAATGTGATATAATTCCTGTTTTTTTTTTTATTTTATAATCCACATCAATTGCCGCGCCCTCTGACGAGCCTCAATCATTCTGTGCCACTTTAAAAATAATAAATTTGTGGATGTTGTCTAATTTAGGTTTTGCTTGTTGAAACAATTTAAAATAAAAGCTGAATTTGCAGTTTAAAAATATTTGAAAGATAATTTAAAACGGGGAATTTTTAGTGAAAATATGAATTAAAAAAAATATGACTTGAATTTTCAGAAAATTTATAGAATTTTTTTATTATAGCATTTCGTGTGTGCCAAATGTGAGAAGCCCTTCCATGGTCACCGTCATTATGAGAAAAAAGGGCTGGCGTACTGTGAACAACACTACCACCAACTTTTTGGAAACCTCTGCTATGTGTGCAATCAAGTTATAGCTGGGGATGGTGAGTTATTAAATTTGCTTTTATATTTCTATTTTTTAAATCTTTATATTTTTTATTAAGTAGAGACAGAATTAAGAATCAAGATATTCAGTTTGAATTCGAGATATCTTGTTGAACGGCGAATGCGGACATAGCAAATTGTTTATTGTGTGCAGAGAATATAGATAATTTTAATTTCCCTTAGTTACTATCATGTGTTATCCCAATATGCAATACTGAAATATATAACTTGAGTGTATAAAAATCCAATGGACTTGTTTATGTTATATACCTCCAATGACCTTAATTTAATATATAATTGTATTTATTTAGTGTTCACGGCGCTAAACAAAGCGTGGTGCGTACACCACTTTGCGTGCGCTGTATGCGATACAGCGTTGAGCACGCGTAGCAAGTTCTACGAGTACGACGAGCGTCCCGCCTGCCGCCGCTGCTACGAGCGCCTGCCCGCTGAGCTACGGCGTAGGTTGAGACGCGCGCACCACTACACGCTCCGACGTTAGACGACACTCATTCATTCATTAGACGTCAACTACTAGTTCTTCTGTAGGCTGTCAAATGACAGTGACAGTGACAGATGTTTGATGGAAAGTGTCTCGTAGATGTTGATGAAATGGCATAAAATAAGAAAAAACAGAACATAATTTGCCTTAAGTTTTTTTTATTTATCTATTGGCTTTTTAATTTGGAATCTACCGGTAGATATTTCATATGTTAAAATTAAGAAATTCAAATGTGTGTGTACTTCAATTTAGTAAATGAATTGAAAATGCACACACAAAACTATATATAAAAAATATATAAGTTTTATCTTTTGATACTAAGGCTCCATATTATTTACAAATTGTTTCGTTATATAAAACTGTCTGCTTTATTTAAATGAATTTGAAATTATTTTGAAGGAGTACTATAATTTACATTTCCATATCTACAATGTTAACATGTTATTTTATAATTTTAAACCTTGTCAACATTAAAGATTTATTATATGTTCTAGGGACAGATTAAAAACATTAATATTTTGGTGACAGATTCCAATAAAAACTGACATTATTAAATATAAATAAAATAACTGTTAAATTAAACAATATATATATATATATATATATATATATATATATATATATATATATATATATATATATATATATATATATATATATATATATATATATATAATATCAATTAATTATTAATACATTATTTTTAAGTTAATGTTAATCTCATTTTTATTGCACAATTAGTGCCTATATTTGTAAGTCTCGAACTGCCAGCCATATTATGTAATAGCGTAAATACTACTAAGTAAATACTTAAGTTTCTTTTAACAATTGCAAATCACATTATTTACAGAATTGGTTATATCTTATATACAAAGGAAATCTGAATTAATAATAAACCTACCACAAGTTGAATATATATTGTTATAGTTTACTAATCATCATTAATTCTTGATTTGATTATTATTATGCACCTCATACTTGTATATCTAAGCAGTAATAGATAAACTGTAAAAATGTTTTTTCCATATTAATTTTAGATATTTTTTATTCGTATTTGAATTGCATATAAAATTATAATCTTCAAAACTACCTCATATATATACCGTTATACAATATGAAGTGCCTTATTAAATAAAAAATATATTTTGCCTTATTTGTTTTTACAGATATATTTAATTAAAAGGAAAGTATATTCTAATTATTATAACTAATATTTAATGAATACTGTTAAATAATGATAATATGCTGTATTTGTTAACAATTTTAACTATACTCTGTGGTGCTTAAATATATAGTAACAAATAAAAAATGTCTTTTCTTTTCTATTTAAAAATGTAGATCTACATAAACATGATTTATATCTACTACCGTAAACCATGATGATTTTCAAAATGAAGATAATTTTCATATATTTCATTTTTTATAATAATTTTGTATGTTGGGCCGAATGATCATTGTATTGGAAATGGTGTAATTTTTATAGTGTTCACTTCTTCTACTAGGCCCTTTTAAAATATCGTCATCATACACGATTTTTAACAGAAAAGAGGCTTGCCTCAGCAACGTATTAATGTACATACATACATAAATATATGCATAATTACATATACTGGTTTCTATATTTCCGCGCAAAGCCGTTTAAAAGTCAAATTGCAAAGGCTGCAAAGGTGCGCGGCGAATAATTCATTGCCAGATTTAAGCTTATGTCATGCTCGTTCTAATCTTTGGAGACCTGATGAACAGTAACGGGTACGAGTAGATACGTATCCGCGATGTTCGTTCTTTATCAGATTTGACACGGAGAGTATTCTGGAAACCTGTTTGACTTGGTACGTAGTACGTCACAAGCTCAAATACTATCCTCACTACCTGGATGCGTGGCACTCAACCACTGTGCGGTTTCTTAAAAATTTCCTTCCACTCACCACACATCTGTAGAATGGCCAACTTGCGATAGTTTCCAGGTCGATACGACATAAGTGCCTTTAAAAAGCGTGTCTATCTCCATTTTAAAAGACGGCAACGCACTTGTATCTTCTCTGGTGTTACACGGGGCGGTGGGCGGCGGTTAAATGTGTGCCTTATAATTGTATGGTGCTAGTAATTTATTCAAATTCAAAATATGCTCTATTTAAATTGGCTATTGTAAGCACTCTTTTGAATGGTCGAATGAACATAAAGTTACCACCGGTTCAGTTCAGTTTACCTTGTCATTAGTCCTTGGCAGATGTGCAAAGTTCAAATTACTGAGACTAAAAAATTGGTGAAATTCATGCTCAATGATTCTGTTACATGCGTATGCTAATATAAGCTGCGAGTGATTTGCTCTCTTTTTTACTTTTAACCGATTTAAATATGTAAAACAAACGCTTAATGTTGAGGAAAGGTTTCCAAAAAATACCTAATAGTGAACACTGCATTTAAATTCAATTAGCGTACAAACGCACAGACAAAAATGGAATGCTCCAATATAATGGAAGTTATCTATCCGACTGTATTTTTTATTGATATAAATTATTTTATTCTTTATATAACCCAATTAATACTAAATATTATAAAATTATTTAACATTAGTTAAATATTTCTTATTGGTTATTCAATATTTTAAAATAAATAAATAAATTTAATAATAAATTCAATTTGAATTCATTGAATTTAAGTTTATTTGTTGTATTTTATTATTTGCATACAATTAATAACTATTTTTTAATTATGCCAAAGAAGTATAACTTCTCATGCGCTTAAATATGTAGGTACACGTAATTCATTTTATTAAAGCGGACGATTTGTATATTGATGATTGAAAAATAAATATTAAACGTAACATTCATTTATTTACTGAACATAAAATTACAACTCATATAACACTATTTTACACTTATTAATACAATAAGTTACAACGAGTCTTCACCTAACGTTACCTCGTTTATACAACATAGAATGTAATTTATTTAATATAGAAGTTATTCCGCATTGCGGATTCGAATGTTATAAATGAAGAAAAAATTTAACTAATATTTAGAAGTTAATACTTTAGTTGTCTTTCTTCATTCTAGTGCTGGTCATACGGTAGATTATGGAATCCCTGCCGGGGTCCATATCCATGATGGCGTACACGATGGACACCAGAGTGAAAGTAAACACAACTCCGAACCACAATATGATGTTGAAAATGGCGGCGTAATCTGCAGTGTAGTTGTCCTCGTCCTGATATAAAATTGATTGATGTTAGTATAAAATTATAGTACTTATATATACAAAAAAATCATAGTAAAAATATAATAATACTAGGGGGCTCCGCCCCCTGCTCGCTTCGCTCACCAAACCCCCTCACCCACGCAAACGAAAATTAAACGAAAAAACATGTATCAATCAATGAAAACATCAATAAAAACTAAAATATAACGATCAGCTTCCTAATTCTACACCTTTATCAAAAGCAAAAAAAAAAAACAATTTACATCTTGATCCAAATTCATAAAGTATCACAACATTTTTTTTCTATATTATAGGCACTGACGCGAGTGCCTTACAATCTCTTCTCAAAATTGCACTCGATCAATCAATATCAATTTTCTACGTCAATAACTATTATACAAAAAAATAGTACAGAACAAAAAAAGTATTTTATAGAATAGAGATAACATACACAAATATAAAAAAAAAACATTGTCTACATTACAAGTTTATAAAGTCTATCTATATCTTATATATGTATATATATGTACTTGGCTTTATTGGTCAGACTATAATCAACCATTGCTACTTCTACTAGTTATTTTTTTCAGTTAATTTAGTTACATACTAAATAACGTTATTATATTAATATACACACTTTACTACTTGTCTTGTTCATCGGTTTTTCATCCTATGGCAAAGAAAAAGTGGTTAATTTGTTTTTTTAACAAACTTTAAACTTACAACTTATTAGAGCAATAAATTTTGTAAATAGATATAAATTGATGCTGCTATAGTATTACTTTCCATCCAAAACATGCATGCGTTTTGATATTTGACTAAATCTCCTAAGCAGGGAAATGTAGGCATGGAGTTTAAATCTCAGGTCTCAATATTTTTTACATATCACAGATCAATTTAAGCAAGTTCAATGTGCAGTGAAATGTGCGGTTTATCCAAATTCGTGTATAATTACACTTTTTTTGCCATATTATATTATTATTCTCCACTTATTTATTTTGCTGTTAGAAAAGGGTAAATTTGAATATCAATTTTAACTCTTTTTAAATGTTATTCCATGCTAAGCATTATTAAATTTGAATTTGCTATTCATCTCTTTTCATTTAAATTTAAGATATATTGTGCATTGAGTAGTAAAACTCAACACTGCTCTCAACACTTGTCTTAACCAGAGCCAGAATAAAGAAACAATTTTCCCAAATATAACTCATTACCATTGTGTTCACAGTTGAATGTGCCTTGCATTACAATGGCTTGAATATTGTTTTAAAAAGTTTAAATGCATAAAACAGAATTGTTACCTGAAATTCTGCTCTGAATTCCGGTGCAGCTCGGACAGCACGTCTGGTGTGAGCCACATCTGTGGTCACTGCAGTAACAAGCACAGAACCATCATAGGCTTTAACTAATGCACTGCTTAGGTCTTCTAGAGCATTACCTGAGAATAAATTTAAATTGTGAGAAATACATTTCTTTTTAAATATTGTGTAAGTTTTGAAAATAATTGTCATTTTACAAAATCCTAGATGTAAATGTAATAGTGCCATTTTTTGCATGGCCTCTACTGGCTGTTAAAGTTAAGTTATTCAAACAAATAATTCCTCAAAAATTAAGTTACCGATTATGAAAGAATTTACTTATCAATTATTGTGATCAATATATTTTTTTGCCATTATTATGTTTTTCAGTAGAAACTTTTCAGCCTTTGCCATGTAATAATAAGAAACATGTATATATGTTGAATTTACTTATCAATTATTGTGATCAATATATTTTTTTGCCATTATTATGTTTTTCAGTAGAAACTTTTCAGCCTTTGCCATGTAATAATAAGAAACATGTATGTTGACTGGTAGAATTTAAAGTAATATCAAAATAATTGTCTAAAGAGGTGACCAAACACACAACCTCATTTTTTTCTTTTCAGTTTTACACTGTATCCTGTAAATGGCAGGATATTTGTACCCCATTTCCTGTTGAATTTGAGTCAATGTGTGTTGAGTAGCGAAAGTGAAGATATCAAGATATTGAATATTTTATTTAAAAATACTAAATATTTAATTTCCTGGAGTGAGATCAACCCAACACCTGTCAAATTTACAGTCATATGTTTATACCCCTGCCCCACGACAGGCCTCCAACAATATATTAAACAAAATGTAAATCTACTTACCCAACATTTTTTTAGCTTCCTTCGTTTGGAGGGAATTTGGTCCATGGTAGTCTGAAAGTGCATGCAGGGAACGGAATCTAATGTTGTAAAAATCAACAATGTTATCAGCAGATACTGCACCCGACCTGATCTGTAATCAAACAATCATTTAATTAATTATAACTAAAATAAGGTAAATCTTTAGTAATAAATAAGCTTGTTTGTTTATATTTGATAATTTAGCAGATAAAATAACAATATAATATACATTTTACCTTGGCAGTTAAAGCTTTTAGCACTTCCAATTCATAAATAAATTGGTAATCTTCCTCAACAGTGTCATATTTCAAGTGTTGTAATGTCTGTTTAGACACTTTTGGTGGAATAATCTCCCCAAACACATTTGAAGCTGATATGAGCTAGAATAAAAATATTATAATTAAAGATAAAACATGAGTGTAAAATACATTTAAATTTACTTAAAATGGTATTTCTCACATCATCTGGCTCAGATAACCTTATATTAATGAGCTTGTTTCCACCACTTGTGAAGCGCTGTCGGATTCTGTGTCTAACTGCATCATAGGTGTCAGGTTCATATTCATCAACAATCAATGGAAAGTTTTTACTTTTAAGTCCAGCCTGAAAAGATAGAATGGTAAGTACACTCTCTCTTCACACTCTTATTTTATATAAACTTATAAAAAATAATGTAACTTACATTATCTCCTAACGAAGATACACCGTCAATGTAAACCTCAACAACTGCTTCGGGAGTATTAAACGGATCAACGATGGATAAGCCACTCCAATCAGAACTCTGTAAATGAAAATTACACAACGTAATGTCGCCGTTGATTTAATAATTACATAAAATAAGGTGTAGAGCACTTTGTAGCTATAGTTGTCTTGTTCATATAATATACCTCTTCAACGGACAGCCCAAGAGACGCAGAGAATATTTCTTTTAGAAGACTTTCCAATGTTTTGCTTGATCCAGTAAATTTCAAGGATGATGGACTGTGCAAAATGCTAAATTCACCAGCAGCATGCGAACCTGAACAAAATTAACATTTTAGAATGTTTACACATAAGTAACAATAGGAAATATATCCTAATTACTCACCAATAATAGATATTAAGAGGGTACTCCAGAAAAGAGCCATTGTTACACCCATTTTGCACGAAAACTAGTAGCTGACTGTCATATGATTAAAGTATTGCCTGACTAAAATAAT